>CM060950.1:48675111-48952611 GCA_030765055.1 Mantis religiosa | reverse complement strand
AACTACACCGAAATAATTTCAGGGATAGTGGACCTGACTAATATAAGCAAGTTGAGATAGGCAACTCATGCTCTGCGACTTAACATACCACGGTTAATTGTGATAAATCTAATTTGAGTCATATGCTGATAGGTTGTCTTTAAAACTGCTTCCCGAGTATAGAAATATAGATTCATAGTAGCTCGTTATTGGCATTCTCAAGATTTAATGCCTCAAAGATCTCTCAAATCTCGAACTAATCACCTGCCAGTGCGACCCTGAACGGCCATTGACTGCCTCCTTGCATCATGTAGCCTTACTCTAGTGGTGTTTCTGATGCTGTTCTGGTGGCCCAATCCGTAACGTCAAGAACTGGTGACCCAAAGGTCATTGGTTCGGCTCCTGTCACATCGTTAATTTTTTCTTCGTCTTTTTAATACGTAAATTCAATAGGTATAAATGGCGTGATTCGTACCTAAAAACTGATTAGTGTAATAATACTACTATACTTTTACTGGGGTCACCTCAAATTTCTAGTGTATGAAATATCTTTTACCTCAGAAGAGGACCTAACTGCGAAGTTATTTGACACACACAAGGACTTTTGGACAGCGACGACTGTCGTTCCTTCACCGCTGTCAACTTTGCACTGAAACCGCATGTCACCATTCCGAGCAGTTCCTATAAACCTGACGTAAGGAATGTTCTTTACTTTTATTTTGTGTAAGTTCGTTCACCCTTTAAACCACCTCCTATTTAGACGTATAACATGTTAAAGTATTAAGCAGGATTTAACCTTTGTTGGAATTATTATTAATTGCACTGGCAAGGTGAAATTACTCCGTAAAATACACACATTTGTACAAGAATTAAAAGCTTATACAAAATATTAAAAAACAACGAAGCAAAGAAAATAAAAATGAAAAAAGGCAAAAAAAAAAAAAAAAAAAAAAAAGTAAAGGAGACTGGAACTCTTACTTTTCACTTGAAAGCTAATGTCATAACCATTGCGCCAGGGGGAGTACTTCGACATGTCTCTCCATTTTCGTGTGTGTACTCAAGTTTTATCAGTGACGTACTGACACTTCGGAAACTTATAGCCGTAACTTCCACATTTGAACCAACAGACCACAAGTATCCTGTCTCAAATTACTTGTTTAAGATATCTCCACTTGCTCTGAAAATATTTCGATGTAGTTCATTAACATCCTATATGGAGTTGCACTGCTTTCGCCAAGATTTAGCGCCTACAGCTGCGAACAAGTTGTTGAGAAGAGCACGAATTCATCACGAAATGGAATTAACCAGCATCAGGCAGTGAGTACCTCCCAAGTATTCGGATTAAATGGCTCCAACTGGTACGCCTTATAGATACCAGTACTACCGAAGAATAGATATTTACTTATTTTCCAAAACACGCGTTTATGCTAAGTAGTTTTCTTGTTTTTTCAACCTGTCTCGTTGTCCTAACCCCCTCCCCATTTACATAGCTCCTTTAACTTCGATGGTCATATCGGAGGTTTAGAATTGAGAGACATTGTTTGACTAAAGATTCTTTGACGTTGGGTTCCTGACTCTGCATAGTGTAAGGAAAGATTCTAAATAAAGAAAAATACTCACGCCTCAGTCGGGGATCGAACCCGGAACTTGAGTTTAGAAGCAAGAGTTCCTTGACTTCTTTAGATTTATATTTTAATTAATCACTAAATCTGCAATTTATAGAACTTAGTCGTGCTGAACGCCTGTAATAAAACGACTTTTAAAAATTTGGGCATGAAGTATATGCATGGAGAGCAAGTCAGAAGTCCAGGCTATTTATTTCCACATTAAGATATAAAGTGGCCTAACATGTCGAGGTAACACTGAAAATGTGTCCTTAATGTTTCAAATTTACTCTACCGTTAATTCCAAGCAATATTCGGCTCGTATAAAATTTAACCTCTGTCTAACAGTAAAATAAATTTAAAATCGCAAACAAACAACGTTTTGCAGATATAATGCCAAATATAACACAGACATAAATCAGTTTATCATTTAAGTATTTCAACTATACTGTAATAGTGTTACTCTTCAACTTAACTAATGGTTCTGTTTTGAATACAATTATGGTTACTTGAACACTAACCTTTCATTATCTCTGAGATTTTAGGTACAGCATTTCCATTGTTAGACCTGCAAAAGAGAATGCAATTAATTAGTTTTTACTTCAATGAAACATAGAGGCATTTAAAACACAGAATTAAGATACAGTAGTTGGAAGCCACTAATTCATGAATACTGTAACCTATGAAATATAATTTATACTTGAAAAAGTGGATTTTTTCCAAGCAAATTTACCTAGTTGCACCTCTGCTCCTCACTTAACAGGCCACATTTTCCCAGATTCCTTGCTTGTTAGGGAGATGTTTAAAAAAAATAATAATCCTACATTTTCTTAACATATACCTACAGCATTACTGTCTTCTATATTTTAAATGCAACCTATGTTTCGGATGCTTCATAATTTTATATCGAAAGTATGTCTTCACCGCAGAAGTAACGACAGAGCACTTCAAGAAACCTGTGTTTTATTGGAATTTTTGTGTCATAATTTGGTCTTTCTGAAATATATCTAAGATCGATCAAAATGCTTGCACTACCTGAGCACCACACACCAGATCACAGTGTGACAAGCTTTTCTGAACACCAATATCGACTGTGGCGAATGTTCAATATAGTTTGCCTACGATTTTCGAGGCGATCGCCCTAAACCGGCACCAATTTTATGTAGTTAATTTTCTGTTAAAACTGACCTTCTCAAAATGTTTCTTGTCAAACACCGAAAACGAACTTCAAATTTATTTAGGATTAGATATATAGTGTTTCTTGCAGGGGATGAGTTAGAAATCTTTCAATAAATTCCCTGTACTCAAGATGGGCAGATTCGTGTTTAAGGTAAATGCTTGCTGTTTATTGTTATGAGGTTCATTTTGATAATGAAAATTTTTTAAAAACAAAACAGAATCGAAACTTCTGCTGTAAAAATAACTCGCTCCAACATACCTACGTATTTAATAGTGACAGCTCTAAATGCCACTCCTACAGACAACACACAAATGAAAAAATATCGATTAAGGTGGATAATTATACGCGCCATTTTTGCACTTCGACTACGGCTACCCTAATCAGTCATATATTAGCACGAAACACGAGGAATGAGGTAAAGAACAAACATGCACTCCGAGCATGGTGAAGGTAGATATGTGATAATGTGTCAATCTAAAAGGTGCTGGAAGGCGTAAAGAAGGCAGTGCAACCGTATTATACCAAGCGAAACAGCTCGGCGATAACGTGAGAGGCTCGCCTTCGACATGTCTCGGGCCGGCCACTCTGTCGTGGTTTCCCAGTCAATAGCCAAATGTTAGGGTGGTTCCGCTTTCTCCAAATTGCTTGTCCATTTTCTTCACCTATCGTTTCTGTTCATCTGTTTCATAATTCTGAAAACAGTCAGTTAATCTGTTGCGGTATGCCGGTGGAATCTGGGCTCCGGATAGCTTCCTCCCTAAAGTTTGATGAGGCTGCTTGGGCCCTCTTACGTCCTGTGACCTGTCTCCTCTATTCTACGGACACACAGGCTGCGACTGGCCAAGGCAGGCCTATAGCCGAAGTCAGTATTGGTGTCGTGTTGGATCTGTTATGGATTGCGTCCTTGCTACAGCACAATGTCATCGTTCTTCTGGTCTAGCGTTTGTATATCTCTCCTAGGGGTCATATTGAAAATATAAATGACCCATTATATCCTACACGCTCCGTTACTGGAGGTATACTCCTAAAGACTCATTATTCTGTCGCTTTGTTTTAGCAGAAGAGAGTACGCATTTAAGAAAACGTCTGTCCGCTAGGGATGTCTTTGTGTAGGAGCGTGAAATATATCTTATTCAATATTACAGGGTCATTGTAACATCTTATTCTTCTTATTCTTCTTCTTCTACACTTCAGGAATTAGACATTTCTGTTGGTATTCTTTCTTCACTAATTCTAATCATATGTTCTTTACAAGCCTGTTTGTCCTCATCTATCTTATTTTGTACTTTCTATATGCCCAAGTCTCGTATAGGGCATTTTTAACTCTTCTAATGAATCTCATTTCTGTTTCCTGTAATTTACTTTTGTCTCTTTATTTTAATATCTAGGACTTGCTTCCGTATATGAGCACTGGGATTGCCTGATTTTATAAAATTTCAATTTCGTTTCTGTTTTAGTTTTTAAATCCGCATACCTTCCGAGACTTGTTTATCTCGTTTTCTAAATATTTGTCTAAATCGAAGTTTACTTCACAAACCAATTATGTAGTTAAAACTCGAGAGCTGTTCCAGGCATTTATTTTCAATACATATTTTTTATCTTACCGAATATTTTTCTCGATGTGCCATTATTTTTGAAAGTTTTATTCCTTTTCTAATAGATACACTTTATACAAGGAATATTCAAGGTTCTCTTCCTTGCCCTAGAATATTGCAACATCATCGGCATAAATAATCACATTTAGGTATTTATTTCTGTTCAGTTGCATCCCTGTGCTCACCTCCTTTTTCCAGTTATTGTAATATATGAAGACCTATTCACAGGCTTTCTTCCTTCGTGAAAGAACCGAGAGCCGCCTGGAAAATGGTGGCGTCAGAGGCATAATAAAATATTTGTCTTACAGTAGGTGAAAGAAATGTTGACCTGCTCTCAATCTACTAAAAGTGTTTTCGCCCAGTTCTACAAGCTCAGCAGGAGTATTTCCTGTGATTTCTTGCATGATAATACTTCTAAGTTCCTATAGATTACGAGGGTTAAAACAATAAACCCTGTCTTTCAAAGAAACATTAAATAAAAGTAGTCACTAGTTATGTCCGGAGAACGAGGATCCAATATTCGACTATATATATATATATATATATATATATATATATATATATATATATATATATATATATATATCTTATTTCATCAAATGAACCGTAGCCCTATGTGCAGGTTGCAGAATCTTGTTCAAACCAACTAATAATGTGTTTGTTCTTTTGTCAAGCGATCGAAAGATGGTCCTCGAGTTGGCCTCCGAAATCGCTCAGCAAACACCGAAAACGAACTTCAAATTTATTTAGGATTAGATATATATAGTTTCTCTTGCAGGGGATGAGTTTGAAATCTTTCAATAAATTCCCTGCGCTCAAGATGGGAAAATTCGTGTTTAAGGTAAACTTTGGATATGGACGCAGTTTTTATCGCATAGATGAGTGACCACCATGATTACTGTAGCGACAGGATCACCTTCCTCACATTCAAGAGATCCCGAGTTCGAATCTCGGTCAGGGTGAGTTACCTGGATGAGGCTTTTTTCCTGTTTTTTCCTTATCCTGAAAGATGAATGTAACTTTAAGCTCTATTCCCCCTGGGCTCATTCGAGCATTTCATCAATTTCATTCATCGTCCGATGACCCTGTACGTTGAAAGACGTTAAAAATATGTCACCTAACTGACAGCAATAACAATGAAACAAGGCGCTAATGCAACTTTGAGTGAGCACCATATATGTATAACGACCCTTTACAATAATTACACAATATTAGCTCTCCTCGGTAGTGTGGTGGTAAAGTGTGTGCCTCACGTTTAAAAGGTCCGGAGTCCGAATCTCGGTCAGGGTGAGTTACCTGGATAAGGTCTTTTTCCGGGGCTTTCCCTTATCCTGAAAGACGAATGTCGGGTAACTCTCAGCTCTATGGACCCTAGTCTCATTTGAGCATCATTTCAACCATTACATTCATCGTAGGATAAGGCCTACTTTGGGAGGACACAAATTACAGGAAAAAAGATACACAAAATTAATGTAGGTAGTATGAAAGACACTAAGTATGTTTAAATGTGATCGTGTCTAATTCAAAATCAGCTAAACCACCAGAAAAACTGGATTAACTGTTCTACTTTGATTTCTGAACTACTACATTCATATGACCTTCCACACTCTTGTACAATCTATTCTCAGAGACGTTTACACCTCTACTTTACGTTACACGAAATAAACGTTCGAAGAAATCACATTACTCTTAATTTTCTTTCGGGTGCATGGGGAATATGAGAATGCAGTAAGGTTTAAGTGACAGTGAATTTCTTTAACGCCTGGTGCTAAGCAATTACTATTAAATTCCGTTTGCAAGGCAAAGATATAAACAAATTAATAACGACTCCCAAAAATATAAGTACTGTAAATTCAACAAACCTGCATGGAAACTGTTCACTCCACAAAATAAAATGTATTTAGCATGAAGTGTGTCTTTGAAGAGCAATACAATTTTTGTTTTGTAAGAGTATCAATTTCTTATAATTTACCAGTTACAGTATATAAAAATCATCTAGAATGACGAGGACTTCGAAAGGCATTTCCAGGATATACAGAATATACATTTCATTTGACATGAAAATATTTTAAAGCACATGGTACTTTAATCAGCATTTTTGAAACCATTTTTGAGGAAATAAAAATTTTTGGACTCTGAAAGCGTATATTTTACTAAGCCCAGATCGTATGCACGGCTGGTTTACAATGGTGTCACGAAACACGTCTCTTTAGCTTCGTACTACTGACTCTTATCATCATCATCATCATCATCATCATCATCATCATCATCATCATCATCATCATCATCATCATCATCACCACCACCACCACCACCACCACCACCACCACCACTATCATGAGATTGTTCACATATTGTGTATTGTTTCATATGTTTCGTGCATATTCATATACAGAACCCTTCCTTTTTTGCACAATTTAATGTGTGCGAAAATTGAGTCTCATAATTGATTCATAATTGAATCTCAGTTACTAAACGTGCACTGATGGCCGAGCTGTTATAGACAAGTGTGTAGGAGCTAGACCTACAAAGGTTCGAATCCAAGAAATCATTCTGATGTTTTATTGTGAAATAGGAAATGTGTATTACGGACATTGTAGTATAAGTTCCAAATGCTAAGGTTTGCTTGATTTTATGGCATTTATGCTCACAAATAAAAACTGAAACACTCTACTCTAGTTTTAAACTGAAATAAATGTTTTATTCCTAAACGTAAAATTACATTAAATGGAAATTAACTTATAATCGGGGGTGTACACTCTCTGCTCTTATTACTGCCGCCATTCTGAGGGACATGGATGAGACCAAATGATTAGTGAAATTTTCACGACAGGATACTTCGCCATTATATGCCAGTAACATTAATAAAGGATGAATGAGCCCAAGTGTTTACAAAACCAATATTAAGTCAATTCTCTAATAACATTGCATTCATTTTGAAAACGACAATGGTATTTTAATTGTGTTCTTATTAATTAATGTGTTCAAAATATTATTTATCTGCTGCAAGAAAGACATAAGGCGTTGTTATTAAAGTAACAACAATAAAAAGATACGTGCACATCAAGGATTCGAACTCATGTTGATCCACTTACGAGATACATGCGTTTTACCGCTCGGCTACCATGCATACGGCCAAGCCGCAAAGCATCTGCCTACTTATCCCATAGCTTTGAGATGAAGCCAAAGCTGTATCAAAGCCTATATTGGAAAATTAATTGTTCTTGTGTAGGCCAAATTATGGAAAGGTAGAGGCAGATTGAAAACTTTAATGCCATAGCCGGGATCCAAATCCTAGCTATTTCATTGAATTTATCAATCTGACTCCACCGTTCCACAGCGTATATTATGAACGCAGCATAATCGAATACTTCCGATGTTTTCCGAATCTGACTTTGCTTCTGGTAGCATCTGGGCTTATTTTATATATAATATATGTAATATATAATATATATAATATATAATATATATATATATTCGATTTTGTAAAGATCTTCCTAATTTACTTTCAAATTTTTAACATGAATTGGTGCTTGTCCAGTGGAAGACTTATATTTTAACAGGTCAAATCTTAACAATTTTATATTTCCTTTATTATATTCCAAAAAGATTATTGCCTTTAGCTTTAATTTTTTTTACCTAGGTTTAAAATTTTTCTTTTAAAGGTTTTGTTAAGTAAAAAGTTAGTAAGGGATGTGTGTGTTTGTGTGTGTGTGTGTGTGTGTGTGTGTGTGTGTGTGTGTGTGTGTGTGTGTGTGTGTGTGTGTGTGTGTGTGTGTGTGTGTGTGTCAGATTGAGGGGGTCCCAAAACAGCTATTTCTAGCGAAAATCTTGATATCGAATTTTTTAATGAAAGGTACTTTATATGGCACAAAAATTAAAAGTATATGCACATTTTATTATTTTACCGCAGATTTCAGAATTCATCTACAAGAACTGGGAGATATAACCTTATTTGTACTTCAGTTCACGTATTAATTTGCACAAGAAATACGGCGCAAATTGAGATACTGGGTTACCCTTGGCAATGGCAGACGGGCAGTGCCCAAGGAAGGTAATTTATGCAGGAGACCAGGGGGGCGAGAGAAGCGTCTGGACTGCGATTAGGCTAATAAGGTCCGCTCCTAACCTTGTGGGTGGCACAACAGGACACATCCTATTTCATATTCCTGAGACCAACACGTCTGTGGGTGTCATATTTGTGCACATCTGCCGACTGGAGATCTTTATCTCGTGCTATGATACGACTGCTTTCAAATTCTGTCTGGAAGGAAGTACCGCGATTCGACCCGTCAATCATGTCAACATTCTTATGCAGTATTCATGGTCGGCGCATATGATAACAAATCTTGAAGGATATCTTGCAGTCACAAGTCACATTTACATAAGGCAATATTTCATTTGAAGTGTCTGACGAAATGCTAACATTGAAACTTTAGACAGAAGCGTTAGATCAACACTGCACGTGCTCAATTTTTAGGGAGGGGGGAGGAGCTACAATCGCTTTACCGAAGTTTCCATTTCGTGGCAGCTGTGCAGAATGTTCATGAAGCACATCATACAGGTCACACAGGTTTTACAATGAGCTTGCACCAGACAGTCTGCAAATTTAAATTATCGAGTTGGAATAAAAGATCAGAATTTGCTTACTGATCGCATTCGTTGATACTAAACCAATACATATATGAAAATCCACGGTTATTTTTCTTCTGATCGCTTTGACCTTTCTTGCTGATCTGTGTCCGGCGATGGGGAATGTAAATTTTCGGTCGTTGAAAGTCCTAACATGGCTCTCTTCGGAACGGAAGTAAAGCTGCTGGTCCCGTGTCGTAGATTTACGGAACGTAAAAGAACCTCAAGGCGGATAAAGAGACCTCTGAAGAAAATTAAGCGGTTTTGATGTTGAAAATCATTGCAGTTAAGTAATATCCATAAATAAAATCTCAAGTTCAGAGGATCCAACTAGGTATATCAAAACTTAAGATATTGAATATTTTGTTCATAATTGATCACATTTTCATATGCTAATATCAAATACTCCTTGGATTCTACGTTTTGTTTTCCATACCCAAATGTTTAATTTGAGCTTAGTATATACGTGCAGTATAAAACCTGGGAGGACACGTTCTTCATAGTAATCTTAAAAGAAAAATAGATAACATCAATGCTTTTAAAATTGATGCTAGAATACTCATGCTGAAAATCAGTTTATTGTGTACAAAATGTTGTGAATGAGAAATTATTCTGGTAACGCCTATGTAGTTCCCTCTGTCTAGTTACCCAGTGACAAATCATTGACAATTCATCTTTTTTGCTTGTTCAAAAGCTATTTAAGCGTATGTATAGTTAAGAACTGGCAATAGACGCTATCCATAGGCGGGTCCTGCTGCAGACTCCAGTGAATCCTAAGCTTGCTCCTCCTACCAGCGCTGCCGAATGTTTTTTTTTTTCCTTTTGTTATTTTACGTCCTCCAACGTTAAGTCATATCGGACGATGAATGGAATGGGTGAAATGATGTTCAAATGAGCCCAGGGTCCATTAAGCTTAGAGTTACCAGACATTCTGTCTTTCAGGATAAGGGAAAACCCCGGAAAAACCTTATCCAGGTAACTCACCCTGACCGAGATTCGAACTCGGGACCTCTTGAACGTGAGGCAGACTCGCTATCACCATGCTACCGAGGCGGGCTTGCCGAATGTGGTACACACGTCTCATGCGCCTGAACTGAAAATATTATCATTGATTACGCTCGGATATTAATATTTCAAAATGAAAGGTGCCGATCTCATAATAAAAAAGAATTTTATGTTCTGATCATGACCGTTCAAAAATCCTATCTCTACAATACTTAGAACGTGAGCGATGCACGTTTTATCTTTCTTCAACATCCATTCATTCAACACAAATAAGCCTGAAAAACAACAACATTCCTTCCTGATAACACTTATCACAAGCATAAATAAATATTTCCCCTACTGCACCCAGTTTGAAACAGACCGAGTTAATGTTCAGTTCGTTTTCAGAGTACGGTTTGATATTTTGTTAAAGTGAACGGCATCGTTAAATCGTGAGTCGAATTCGAGCTGAAATATTGCTAATATTACATCAAATTATTATTATTATTATACACTATTTTCCCCCGTGTTTGTGATCCGAGTGCGTGAACATATCTCTCGAAGCTGAGACAACTGATCTTTCGATCAACAAACGTGAAGTGATTCATTCTCAGGCCAGAAAAGATATATTTAATATGAACAAGCTTTTACGAAAGCTCTCCAATCTATAATAAAGGGCACGTGCAGATTTTTCAAAAACCTAGCAATTAACTGTAGAACCTTGTGGTGTAGGTAGTGCACATACAGTGTCACGAATTTGTATTAAGCAGCTTCATGCTTAGAAAAAGGGAGCGTGTCTGTATTTCAATCTCCGGGAAAGACCCACGAAGTTGGAAAGCGAGTTACTGGATTGGAAACCATGCTTGCTGTTCCACTGTTGTCACGTGTGTCAAGATAAGATTTTTAATGTAGCGTGTAAAACGTGCTACATACAGAACCTCTGCCAAACCTCTGCCGATACACCCACCACGCTTGGCAACAGCGCTCCGCTTGAGCATTGGCCAGCGTTCATATGCCTTTAACTTTTACGAGCGGTATAATACAGCAAAATGTTGAGACGTATTGGCCAAAGCCAAGTGAAAGTTTAAAAAATGGAACTGGCAAATTTTACTTATATACACATATCTGCTAGTATTCCAACTGGAGGGAAGTAGTTGATGTTATGTATATTCATTATTGAAATATATATGCATGACATTGAAATGTTCAGAGGCCTTTGTGATTGCTAGTGAATTCCTTTAACACGAATTAATCAGTGATGCTACAACTTATTACTACAGTTCCAATTATGCTTATAATTTTAAATTTATTTAATTTTAGAAGTTGCATTACCTATGTTCCACCCTTAAATATATTACCGGGATATCCATATTACGGGACTACATCTTATATCTTTCGTCCGAAAAGATAAAATTTCCTTTCAACTTTAATAGAAGGTATCTCTTTTTCCCTTAGTATTCTCTACTTTCCACAGTCATTTTTATCTTACTTCACCTATAAACTTTCCCAGTATGCTTATTAACCTTTGATCTTAAATTTAAAGTTCTTATACCTCTTATTTCATTTGCTAAACTCTCCCCTTTTCGGAAAAAAAGCAATCCCTACACATCTTAGTTTGCTTGCAGTCTACCTAGAATGCAATGCCATGTGTTATTTGCTTCTTCACATATTGGACGTTTTCCCTTAATATACGCATTTCTTAATGCACTTAATCAGTTTTTATTCAGCCGGAACGCACCGGAACGCGTCCCGGTAAACTTTTACAAACTCCAGTGAAATCTAAAATTGAAATTGCCACCCATAGTGAATGCAAGAGTTTGCCTTCTGTCATCATCATTGTTACAGAAGAATTTCTTTAATACACTGCGTTTAGTGCTGCCAACTTCCGCAAACGGTAATGCAAGGGCGAAACAAGCAGGCTGTGGTAAGATGCAGTCCCCTTCTCTGCGTCTGCATGATTATAGTGCAATACTGTTAAGAGTCTGATAGGTTTTAGATTGTTAGATTAGTTGTACAATATGATCGATTGAGAGAGTACCAGTAAACTTTTTTACAGAAAAAGAAGCACTGCACTTAAGTACATTGCCCCTTTTCTGAACCAAGACAATCGCTCCATTCCTGTTTTATTACAAACTTTAATATAGTTATTATTCTCTTCCCCAATCCATTTTCAAAAATCTGTGTGGTTTGTAGAGTTTTGTTATTAATTCCTGTTTTTCTTCTATATCCTCTATTCTGATTACAGCCTCTTTCCACCATCCCTTTTCCTTTCTTTCTTATCAAACCACATTCCAAACCAATTTCTTCCAGGATACTTTGAATTTTATACGCCCATGTTTCTTTCTCCTTAATTCTAGTGTTCATATCATATATTGTTTAATAATAGTCTTTTCTTCTAGCTTTGACATACCAATGTTCAGTACTCTTTCCACCATCTTACTTTTGTAGCCTAATTTTCTTAATTCCATAAGAGCTGCTTCACTTAGCGAAGATCTAGTTAATCCTAGAGCAAATCTAAAAAACTTTACTTTTATCATATGTTTTGTTTTTCAGCCCTCATCTGGCTCCCAAATTTCTACTCCGCGCATCATTCTCCTTGGTAGTTTATGTATACAAGAAATTTTCTATTAAAAATCTTTACGCTTTTATAACTGCCACCTAATTATCAATTTATGCTCCGAGTGTATTAGTTTGAAAGTTTAAAGTATTTGTGTGAAAATAGCGGGCTTCAATAATGATATAAGAAACACAGATGATATTAAATAGATTATAAACAAAATTTAAGAAGATATCAAAAGCAGCCATAATTTAAAAACATACAGAGGTGAAGTACGAAAATATATAGTAAAACATTGCTCACCGCAACTTTAACAGCTTTTGAATTTGACGCAGCTGTTCCTTAAAAACTGGTTGCACAAAATTGGATTTTAAGTTTAGTGTGAAACATGACAATTTTATAAGCTAAACATAACAACCAAGCGGAAATGTGTTTAAACTTTTTTTTTTCATTCCGAAATCTATCCTTGTAGTGCGGTACATACACAAATAAAGAATGTATTTAAAATAATGTTTCAGCTGCCTAGTAGACGTGGTATCCATCTTGTCTTGTTGTCTGTATTTACCTGTACTGCCCTTTATCCAAGATGTCCTCTGTGGAGGAGGCGAAGATTTCCAAGACATTATTGGAACTCACCAAATGTCAGCAGTAGACCGCATTCGTTCCTGCAATTCGGCAGTTCTTATTCGTTCCTGTAGTACTTAGATCTCATGCAATATTTCTTCATGGGGTTTAGAGTTACAGACTTTCATGAGAGGAAAATTTTACTCTAGGTCTATCCCTACATATATACAATCCCTCGTTTTGTATCGTTTCTGTTGCGCTAACGTTCAGTAAAACAAATCCGCTATCAAGGCATATAAAAAACTGTTTCCTAATATTTTATTTTGGATAAACAAGTGAGGTTAACCTGCATTAAGGTGCATGTTAAACAAAACTATCATTAAAAAGTTGTATGCGCCGGTACTTATGCGTGTTTTATCCAATACTATTAAGCTGACAGGCACATAACACCACTTTTCTTAATTGGGTCACTCAAAGAAGTGGTCCCTAGGTCGGGCAAGGAACCACTGCTCCAAAGGTATATAGTGTACAGGGATGAGTAGACAAAGAAAGAAAAAAAGGAAAGAAGTCACATCCCATTTCGATGGGATTCGATTACGGTACGGAGAGGATTCGACACTGCGATCACACTTGAACTATTGCACCTATGCCAAGTGCGGCATCCCCGGGAGGAAGGATGAGGCGAGTGGAGACAGAGAGTGGCCGTCCCAAGAAGCTACGACAGTGTAGAGGGCAGGGTTCCTACACTTTACTAGTTAGGAATTCCCTGGCAGCTCACCTGGCTGCGGTCCGGAAACCGGGCTTGAAGACCGGAGACCGTCCTATCGGAGCAGGAAGTTTTACTTAAAGCATATCATCCTGTCATTCACCGCCGAGACACACAACGACACTTCTACCCTGAAAGAGACCACCAGATGAGAGATGATGTAAAATGATAATGGAGATGAAATTGAGGAACAAGAAATCCCGGGGATATAATTAACCTATCAAAGTTCACCTGGTGACTCGGAAAGCCCCCCTAAAAGCATGGGTCAGGTAGGTACGCCACCGGAATTGAACCCGGGCCTCCCGAATGCGGGCCACAGACGAAACCGCCTGAGCCATCCCGCTCAGTGACAGCCCATTTAGCACAGCGTTTTCGAAAGTTCCTATGAACTGTTTCTGGAAGTTTTTAATGGTTCTTTAACGGTTTTCAAAACATCGTGTTACATGCACGTTGCAAGAAGTTTATTAGGATGTACGGAGAATGGAGTGAGGGAGGAGGACGGAGGAAGAATGGAGTGAGGGAGGAGGACGGAGGGAGAATGGAGTGAGGTAGAGAGAGGAGTGTGGAAACTGGAGAGATTATGAGTGCAGGGAGGTCGAAGAAGAGTATAAAATTGGGAAATAGAAAGCCTACGCAATTATCGAAAGTACAGCTGCGTATCGAGTGAAAAAGAGTGAGAGAGACTGGGCAGACGAATTTCAGCAATTAACGCGTGCAAAGCTGCAAGTAGAAAGGAAAAGACAGACAGGCAAGACAAAAAACATAACAATAAAAAATAAAAAAATCTCCACAATTAACACGAAAGAAGTTGTTTGTTCAATGAGAAGAGGGAAAGAAAGAGAAGTATTTTCACAACGCGAGAGAAATTGCGGATTAAGTGGAGAGAGAAGAGGGTAGAGAGAGAGCGGAAGGAGAGTGTGAGAGTGAGAGAGTGTGTAGAATCTATGTAGCACATACAAAAACCGAGCGGTGCTGCGATTTGAAGGGGAGAGCGGAGAATCTAATCAATTAATACAATAAAGCGAGCGAAGCTGCTGGTGAAGGGAGAGGGAGAGATAGATGAGAATCTAATCAACTAATACACACACGAATGTAGGCGTCAATAAAGAGAGGGAGGGAGAGAGAGAGAAGAATCTAATCGACTAATAAATTAATATAATGTATTCCTGATCATTAAAATAGTGAACATCCGCTACTAGAAGTATTTAATTTTTGAGAGTAACACCTACAGTATGGCAGAGGCTCACACATCAAGCTTTAGTAGATTTCTTGTTGCGTGTTACGCAATTATAATCATAGAACGTAGGTCGTTAGTTTAGCTACCTGCATGTTGAACACAAATTTAATGAATATTTCCGCTTTTGTTCCCGCTTCTAATTGCACATAAATATTTTATTGGAGACGGGAGAGGGGTCGTAACCGTGCTTCAGCTCTGGAATTGTGAATAAACCCTGATCAGTAACCCGTCTGTGTGCCTTTAAACACTGTGCGGTTCCATTTCTCGTTATTCTCTTGCGTCCATTGCGAAAAACACTATCTTAAAGAGAAGGTTGATTTAGAGTACAGGTAACTGCAACTCCACTGTGATGCCAGAATTTTTGCGGGTATGATTAACAAATTTGTGAAGGAATATATGGAGATAAATATATAATTAAATACATAGTTTCCTATGTTAAAACCACTGCACAATGTAGATGCATGAGCTAAAATGTTGTCATGAGTTCACCAGTAACTTCTGCATTGAAAGAAAAGGCAAGACATTCCTGGAATTCAGTTATTCCAGATATCGCAGACATAGGGTAAACCTCGGAAAATCAGGAAGGAAATTATAACCGAAATTTGACATTTTCAGGCGGACCAAAGAAAAGCAGATCCCTCGCTGGATACGGATCACTGGCCCTAGCTCGGCAAATTCTATTCTAGAATAAAAACTTTAGCATTTATATTTTTGGAAAGTGCGCCTCACTTCTATTTAATCGCACACTTCCACAACTGTCAACTGATGACATTACTGACGCCTTAATTAAGTACTGATATAGGATACGTTTTCTTGTGCTGAGTCAGTGACACCGCTGACATTACTGATACATCTTTTAAAATACCACATATTAAATGTATATTGACATAGCAACTAATGTGTAAGTATATATCGAATTTTCTGGGATATTATATTTAGTCCTAGGTCATTCAGAAAGAGTTTTGCATACCTAACTGGTATACGTTAAGCGATAGAGGAACATGCAGTACACAAAATATACATCGCTTTGAAACATACAATTCACTTCAAATACGCTTTTGAAGTAAGGATTAAATCATTTCAAAGATATGTGCTGTTAATGGTTTGAACTGTTCAATACTTTGTGTTCTTAAATGCTGACGAGATTATTGGCAAAAACCTCTTAAATCTTAGAGATTCACACGCTACTTGTATTTTATATTCTGTACAAATTTGAATGTCCTTCGAAGCGATTCAAGCAGTCCTGATATCAATCCTAGTAAATCGATAAAGAAAATTAATATTAATAGTTGATTCCTCTTTACAAAGAAATTTTATTTCCCGACTTCTTTTATGCAATTGTTTAACATTTTTAGTCAAAATTCTCGAAACCTCAACAAATAAATTTAGGGATGTTGTACTTGACGTTTAAAATAAATTATCATAATATATTAGCGTTTTTCTTTAAACTGAAATGATGCAGCTATAACTATTTTTTCTGTAAACATATTAATAGATATATAAATACTAATGCTAAATTTTGAAGAATATAGCCTTACAATACAAATAGTTTTATTTAGAAACTTTATTTTTCAAAAGTTTAGCTGTGAGCACGTCTTTAAACTCATGCAATGCCACGCTTTTTGACAAATATAAGTCGTAAATTTCGTATTGAAATTAAGTTAAAACAGACAAAACTGGAAAAACTTTGAATATGATTAATTGAAAATTGTGGAAAATCTCCTTAAAGATAAATAATGAAGTGTGAAACATTTTAGCGATGAGCTTTGTGAAATTCCGACAAGGAAATGGTTTGTGGTTAACTGTATTTCGTCTAATGCTTTATGTAAATTAATGTACCAAAAGACTTGCAGTTCAACAGTATTTTAATATTAAGCAATTGTATTTTCACCTGAACACTTAATCGGAGGAAAAAGTTGTATAGGAGTTCATTTCAGCTTAAAACCTCCTCTCAAAAGTAGGCAATCCGTGCACCCGTAAGCATATGACGATCACAATGTAAAAGTTTATTTAAATGTTTTCCAGTTCTGCGTTTACTGATATCTGTTTCACAATCACGGTTTCACAAATTATTAAAGATCGCCGTAAATGTCTCTGCTTTGTTCGCCTCAAATACGATCAGCATTAAATATAATTTTAGCTTAATAAATCTAGGTACATCATTGTTTGCAAGCTTACAATACAACGAAATATATCATCAGTTGTTTCTCAACGTAAAGTATGATCACAGAAATTAAAGAGGGAGCTACAAAAATGAAACGATATACAACAAATTCTGATACCTTAGATACGCATTACTTTCTGTACCCTGCATCATTTATTAACTGTTCTAACGAAGGCTTACTTTGCCATCACTTTATTTTGAATACGATAATCCTTTACCGAACTAGCTACGTTACACATTTCGTTATAGACACAAAGGGAACAGTTAAAGAACTGGGCACTTTATGTTAACGTTAAAACTCCGTGCAACTGCGAGAAACAGTTGAATACATTTAATTTGTCAAGTAAATATTTTAATGAAAATAGCTGAGAGCTATTTTTGCGAAATTTGGAAAAAATGTTCCGTAAAAACGTACTGAGCTTAAGTACTAAGTTTGGTATTTATCCGACATTTCACATAGACACACACGAGCGCGTGAATCTATCACTAAAATGATTTTGGATTCAGGTGCTTCAAAGTATGTACGGGAAACCATGATATCGAATTTTGAGACGGAATGTGATTCCTTCTATACCTACCCATACGTGGTAGAGAAAGCAAAGGTACATACTTTCTTCTTTCACTATATTTCTTTACTAATGATGCTTGAAATGCAAAGCAATAAAATCTAGGAAGATGCTGAAATAAACACGCGATCCGAAATGTTAGTGGCCAAGATCAGCAAAATGCAACAACGTGTGAAATACTTAAAGCAGCGGTTTCATGAAAAGTCAGGGAGGTTAATTAACATCCCTGTAAACCTCTTCTACAAATAACATGCTGATTGTTAGCATGGTAACATAAATAAAATAAACACACCAATAACTTGGGAGAAAAATGCTTTTGATTTAGGATTCTATAATTAAATTCCTGTGTTATTTCAAAAATATAAATATAATTGAGGGGTGTACTTATAAAGATTAACTTATTCACTTACCTCAGAGAATATCTATAATAGAGGCCTCCAGTAATGCTGTTTTAATTCTGTCAATTATCGGTGTTTATGAAGGGAGTGTACAACTGGCTTATCTAAATATATATTGCACAATCTCTTAAAGCACGTAAACATACGCATTATTTTTTATGATATTCATCGCTGTAGTCCTAATATCTTAATTTTAGATATAAATTTTTATAAATACACGAAACCACAACTCAGACCTCAAAAATATTTAAGAGTTATATTCTTTAACAGTCACTATATCTTTAACACTATTTCTAAAAAATTCCTACGTAACATAAGTAGCGATGTTAGGCATATGCTTTGAAATATCACACTTCTCTGGAGCAATCACTTTTCCTCTCGGTGATAACTGCATGACTGACGCTGACTGACTAGTGGAGGTGCCCGCCAAGCAACCTATCAGGGGTTCGCCACAGCATCATGCTGCTGCACTCTGCACGTGGTAACTGGATGCACATAGTATCGAGAAAGAAATACTCATGCACAAGAGGGGTGGGCAATAATCACGCTCCTCCCTTTCAAGTGTTTTCTCACACACTACTTGAGGTAACCTCACATACAGAGCAACAGGATTCTTCTTCATGGAGCGTTTGCTTTATGAAGATAAGCTCTGCTGAAGAAAGGTTACAATTCATCTAATAATAATTCAAATACGCGTAATTAAATGAATGCTGACACCGATATACAATACTTTCTTACCAATAATCTTTTGCAAAAATTATTAATTTCTCACTTAATTTAACATTCTCAATTTCCCTGCTGATTTCCTCATGTAAAGGTTGCCGGCCCTGGTAGCCATGGTTGATAGAGCGTACGTCTCTAACGTTACGCCGCGTAGAGGGTCGCGGGTTCGAGTCCCGCCTTGGGCATAGGTGATTATGTGTAATGTATATATGTGAAACAATAGCAAACAGACAGTAAAATAAACGGAAACAATAAAAACGGATAAATAAGGCAAAGAATATATATAATATTCATTTCCGTATTTAACCGTTTATATATATAAGGAAAAATATTGCATTCCACAATAAAAATCAACGTGGGGAAACTCTTTTCCATTGATTAAAAAACACATAACATTTTTATGAAACTTTCTTTGTGTTTCTTGGAGGGATTCAACCAAAAAGAGAAGAAAAATATCTTTGTTTTGACATTTTAAGGATGAAAGTCAAGATTACCAAGAAATTTCTGCCACACTTAGGAATTATTTACAGAGAAATATATTTTTTAAATGGCTCCTTATTAAATATATAAAAACACAATCCTGTTTTTGTTTAATGACATTCAAATATATTCCAAATTGATTCGGAGGTTCGAATTCACTTAATACACACTTTTAGAGAGAAGCTTTAGCAATTAGGCCGTAAGTTATAGTAAGTGAGAGTAATGTACTAATTTAATACCTAGTGTTCAGGTTAATAAGTAACACTTCAGGTACAAAACACTCGCGTGTTTACCCTGGAGTAAAGGACAGCACGGCCCGAAATTGTTAGGTTCGACCCAATCCGACCCAATCTGAACCTAGGCCGAGAATAGGTTCTATCTACTGTAGCACTTGGTGCGATTATCCAATTTTGTGGCATTATCACTATTATTATCAATACCGACACAGGGATGTTTTTCCTTCTGCTTGGAGGCGTGCTAAGGGATGCCCACAGGTCCTTGGAGACCATTCAGAAGCCACCTTACGAGATAGTGATGTCCTAGAGATTCTACAAATAGCACGTTTTAAGCGGTATGTTTGGCAACATAATGCTTTACTCACAAAACGCCGCCTCTACTAGACTATGTCCTAGGTATGGGCGGGTGGGTTTGCAGCTGTCATACTGTGGTAACGTTATTCCATATTTTCCGTAGTGAGCTAGCATCATCATCAATTTTACTACTGCCATGGATATATGCATGCTGCGAATTATATTACTATTACGGACATCTTCACATACGGAGCAAACATGTCATTAATTTATATATTAATTGTCCCTAATATAGCGCTAGTGATTTTCATTAAAATGAGCGTTTAAACTTTATGTGAAAAAGTATATAATGTTAAATACAGGTAATACCTTCAGTATTTTATCTCTTTTATTTTAAAGCCCGAATCAAAGTTTTTCACCTTCGCCCAAATCCGGCCAGAGCACGTGCACAGCTCTACCGCGGAGGACATTTGCATCCTCAGATTTTATCAACAGAGTAATGACGTGGACGGAGTTAAGTTTTGGGGTGGCAGGTAGTACGAATGGAGGGAGAACGATGGGGAGGGGCAGAGGGAGGATGGACAGAGAGAATATCTACTTTATCCGTTAAATGGGTAACTCACCGCAACCAAAATTTGAGTTAGAAAACTTAATTTGGAAGGTAGAGATGATTAATACTAACTTCGACGTTTTAAAATTTCTGTATAAAATTTAAATTGCAGAGACAACCACAGGCCATAAATCTAAGCACATTCACACCTGCTGTCATCTTCATTTCCCCATAAACAACTTTCTTGAGTTTCTCAGCGATTCAGACTGCGAACGAAATGATATAATATAATCTGTAGCTTTCGATTAAATGAGAATTCTTTGCAGAAATTGGCGGCATCACTCCGCAACATGGGTTAAACGTGTGTCTAAGCGTTTTTCTATTATATTCTGATATATGTAATCATAAACTCTTAAAACATTTCAGAAATGTAATTATAATAATCCGTAAGCGATGCTACTTTGTTGTGTTACATTGTACAAATTATACGAAATCTTCCTTCGACTTCGTAAATTACCTGGAACCGGATTCTTCATCCGATTGCTCAGAGATTTGCAAGACTCTGCTTGCCAAGAGATGCAATAGCAAGCAAATAATAATAAAACAGCGAAAGAAAAGAGTCGGAGGCAGAAATGCATGCCCTATGACAGATAATATTCTGTATGCATGACGAATAGAGAAGGATGAGCCTGCCTTGGGTAGTAAAATATGTACCACCTAAATAAAGCAGATTTGCCACACTTAGCTAATGCACGTTGTAGGAGGAATGTTGCGTATTATTTTGGACAATAGACAATCAAAATATAAGATGCCATAGAAGTGATCCTATTAGAACTGTATCTTTAAAATTTCTCTTATAAGAAACTGGCATAATTCTCACTTTCTCAATGTTTAAGCCTTTTCCTCTCCCTTCTCCGCACTAACCTCCCATCACACTCTTACCAACTCTCTGTTATGTACTTGTATGGGTATTTTAGGAGTGGTGTTTTGGTGTGAATTAAACTGCTTTTTAATAGTTTATTATGAAAATTAAAGCACAGGTGAAGGGTTAAGCAACAAACAGACATGTGCATATTCCTAATGTTTCCAATGCGACTGGAACTATACTGACCAACACGGGTAGCCGAGCTCATTAAAACCTGGTCTCATGCATTGACATCTCTTACGAATACTACAGGTATCCAGTGAGATATTTTCTGATACGGTTTAAATAAACTGTTAATTTGTTCTTTTAACGGCTACTGTGTAATCATAATTTCACATGAATTATAACATTCGCCATCTTGCTACATCTCCCCGTTCCTATACTGCTTGCAGCGGGAGAATAAAGCAGATGTAAACAAAACCACGTGACCATTGCTCGTAGCGCGCCTTCTTCACAATTTCCATGATACCTCCGCCGTGAAAATAGTCCCAATAAAAAGTACTGCTACGGAGGTGTGGAGTCTTTAGTTCGTTTTGATAAAGCGCACAAGTGCATACTAAGCATATTTCGATCTATAAAAAACATATACTTAATAGATAGTTAAGTTAGTTTGTAATTAAAATAAATCATGATGCGCGCATATTGAAGCTGACAGGCGTATCCAGTTGTGAATCATGGCGGAACTGGCGAGTACTGTTAAACATGCGCGCGGAAAGCCCTTACGAAGTGGTGAAAACATAATAATATTGAATGTATTTAACAAGTTCAGTGAAAAATTTCCAGAACTTGCTATCGATGAAGCGGTGAAGTTAACATTGGAGTTTACCGATGTGTCGGTTTCCAGCATTTATAGTGACCGCAAGGAAAAAGCCACATGAGGTGAAATTTTAACACCCTGCAAGAAGAGACCACGTGCCAGATCAGTGTTGGATGTTGTCTGTGATGGGTTTGTGAGGTCAGCAATCCGCCGAAAAGTTCATCAATTTCCC
The DNA here is from genome assembly GCA_030765055.1 of Mantis religiosa. Classification (NCBI taxonomy): domain Eukaryota; kingdom Metazoa; phylum Arthropoda; class Insecta; order Mantodea; family Mantidae; genus Mantis; species Mantis religiosa. The sequence goes on along the minus strand of CM060950.1, from coordinate 48,930,188 downwards.
AAGTTACAACCGAATAACGTTATTGTGATGGACAATGCCCCTACCACAGTGTGAGGCTAGAACGTATACCAAACAACAACTGACATCATGACATGGCTACAGAGTAAAAATATAATTTTCCACGAGGGTCCTGTTAAGACAAAATTGCTGGCAATGGTCAAATCTCCTGCTGAAAAGTACGAAAAATAAGTATGCAGCAGTTAATTTTAATGGATATTAATAGTGTGCTACGCGATACTTAGCTCGAAAAATGAGCCTTTAATGTCGAAAATTTATATTTGTATTATCTTGACGAAGAGATTAAAAGGTTGACTTGATAAAATAGGCGTTTTTTGTTGAAAATGCATATTCATATTAGTAATACATATTAATATTATACTTAAGGAAGCTGTAACAGTACTGTCATTCCGAACGCACGTGGACGCGGAGTGGTACAGTACTTTACTCTCTCGTTGGACATAAGTAGTATAAATCTGTTCTATCTAACAGCTTCACTGGGTTAGGAGAGTATAAATTCGTCCTCCACGGAGGATATGACACTATGTTCGGAGACTTTATCCAGTTTTCCTCAGCCTTCATGCCTTCAGCCGGGGAGGTACCATAAACTTCGTCATTTAACGTATCCGTCCCAAATATTTTTTATAATTTTTTATTGATCGATCAGCAGTACAATGCTTTAAAGATCAGAGTGAAAAGAAGGTAACAGAACAATACATTAAAGATCAATAACACTCAGGGGTAGGCTAACAGGCCGCCCCCTAACTATATTAAGTTACACTGACGAATTTAGTCAATGTTGGAGATGTAAGACACACATCAAGCACTGGAATCAGATGTATCACTCAGAAGCAGGTCCTGTGGTAGTCTCCTCTTTAAGAGTGAGGGTTGGCGCGTGCGCACGCCGATGTTATAATGCACAGCTCCTGGAACTTCTTGCAGCGTGGAAAAGAAACGACGGGCGATCCCGCGAATGTAGTCGTGAAGAGGTAACAGTCCTAGTTCGTGATGGAGCTGCTGATTACGGATGAACCATGGAGCGTTGGTAGCGATCCGTCCCAAATATAATTTCATGTAACATAGATGTCCACCGCCTAGATACCTTTGCAGTAAGAACGGCCATTAAACTGGTGAATGATATCGCATTCACACGAATAAAAGAGAACAGAAATTAATATCTCAAAATTTCATCTTATTAAAATTGTGTTAATCACATAAACTTGAAAGAAATGTTATGTCTTCGCATATTGTTCCATTTGAAAATTGAATAATACGTAAAGAGTTACTTTTGTTTCCACCCCACTTGAATCTCCTGGAAAGAAAAGAATAAAGATGCCATACCACAAGCTTTTGTAAATGTTATTTAAAGTATGAAACGCGCGCGCACAGTTATATTTCAAAATGTACAAGATAATCCTTTGTATTCTCAATGGTATGAATCGTTTATTCAAATTCGAAAATCAGTGGAGAAACTTTAACTACAAACTTTATTTGTGAAGCTCAAATAGCTTGAACTAACTGCATTATTGTGTCATATTACAGAAATTTAATTATGTATTTAGTAATTAGAGTTATTTCATTGTAAGTGTGCTCTGTTGGAGGAAAGTTGAGATATTGTTCAATAAATCTGGTCATATCGACGGTCGCTCTCCTTTGGAACATATCGAAGGTGTTATTCCGTAGACGTCGGTTTACTGGTACTTTGGATTTTTCCTTCTTTTAATCATTAGATCTCGCACACATTCACATTCTCATTCATACTTCCAGACTCTGGGGAAGTTGGGGAATCACCTTGGTTAGAGAAAGATCTCCACCACCAGGCGAGAATCGAAACTGGGACCCCTTGCACGGCAGGCAGGTGCTCCATCGAGTGAGCTACGGCACCAGCCGGGTAATCATTCCGCCATTCTTTTACTTTAATTTTTTTGAATCACCATGCATAGCGTTTTTCGTAAGGAAAAAAATGAACTAATAGACATATCATAGCTAGCAATGTAAAGGAGAAAATAGTTTGCATAAAATGTGTGGGTGCGCGTGGCGAAAATATGAAACCCACACACAGAGAGATGCCAACACAGCGGAAGTCATCTGCAATGCATTATACTTGTACATGCTTCATGATATGGTGATACGCCACACAGCAAGCCTGATAACAACTGTGCTTCAACATGTTAAAAAATTAAGTAAAACTAAAATAGTTATGACTAAAATCCATGCGAATCAATCTCATTTGAATCGAACTGCTCCATGCTATACATTTTGTTGTATGTATATTACATACATACTTGGAGTTGCTTTAGAGGAACCTAATCGCGTTCTTTGTCTATATTTGGACTCCAAATTGCATGTCGACATAGGTCTGCGTGCTAATTCTAATTTTACAAAGCCTCTTAATAAAGCGTTCGTCAATTATGTTTATGGTATTCGGTTCAATTTCCCAGGTCTAAGAGTACTATTACTTCCCTACTATATAACTGCAGTAAGTGGAGGAAGTACTCCACTGCATCCAAAATCTCACGTCCAGATTTCATCGAAAATAAATGCTTCGAGGCATACTTTATCCAAAAAAAGCACTTTTATAAAAATGACAATGCGTATATGCATGTCTGTGTATGTGACAGAGAAAGGGTGATTGTGAAAGTGTAACTCTAAAACGAAAAAGTTGATAATTAAGTTCAAAATGTGCAGTGTTTAACGACCACTTTTACTACATACGGCACCGCAGGCGGTGACACTGATGATACATGAGATGCAGATGGAGCACCGGTGGAATGAGATGGCGGGGGAAATCGGAGATCCCAGAGAAAACCCGCCCCAGCGCCATGTTGTCCACCACAAATCTCACTTTGGAGTCGCCTGGGATCGAAACCGGACCGCCTTGGTGAGAGCCAAGCGGTCTAACCAGTGATCCACGGCGCGGCCAATTAAGTTCAATATCTTCCAAAAATGCTATAAAAGATTTTCAAAAAACTCCCCTACGACAAACTATTCTTTACATAGACTTTATCAGTAGGATGGCTCAGAGGTAGCGCCTATGGCCCGAATTTCACTAGAAAGGAAATCTTGTATAATTTTATACATCGATAAAACATTAGGGCTAAAATAAGTACTACAGAAAAATGGTAATCTTTTTAGAAAAGGTTATTTATTTCAAGCTACTTTTCTGTGGCATAAGCCATTTCCGATATATCTGTTATAATTTCTTTGAGCATAAGTAATAGATTAAAAAGTAGCGATAAAAATTACTACAGTAAAACTGTATCTTTAGAAAAGGTTACTTTTCTGTTGCTAAAGCCATTTCCGAGACATCTGTCAATATATATACCTCTTGCATCTTCTCCGACATTTATTTTCAGAAACCTATGAGGTTACCCAATATCTAGTTACCTTTAGTGGTAGCAATAATAACGGATATCTCAGAAATGGTTGTCATAGATTATTTTAAATAAATTATGTGTTTTACAAAAGTATAGATTTTTATGAAGAAATTTTTGCATTTTCCTTATGGCTTACCCATTATATAGAATTATACATAATTTCCTCCTAATGAAGAGTACTTGACAGGCTATTCCAAATCAAATCAAGATATGCATTCACTTTTCATGTAAACTTCCTTTATGTATGGTTCTTTCACATAAAATTATTAAGAACCATATTTTAAAGAACAATAAGTAATGCAAGATTTTCTATGGAGAGGTTAACTTGACGTGAGGGGAGGTATCTTGAAACACTTCGTGTCTCATCTTTGGAAGATAATGAACTCAAATACCAAGTCCTGCATTTATTAAACTTTTCGTTTTGATATATGCTCTCCACCGACGCAATATGTTTATAAAAACACTTTTTCGGGGTTCAGGAGCCTAAACACATGTACTTCAGGTGAAATCTTAACATAGAATGTTCAGTGATATACAACATTTCATCTGGTTAAAGTAACCACTAGCAGAAAATGTTAAAGAGCGAATGGCTGGCTAATTAAGATTTCTCACCCTGCATAGACAGCAGGGACACCAATGAAATAAGAGCAAATCTTCTGCGAGTTTCCCTTCCATCGAAGTTCTGAAATTCTGTTGATGCTTCATAAGTGAGTACTCTTGTGATTGAGCCAGCAAGTGGATTATAAACTGCAGGCAGCGAAACTTTGACGCCGATGAGGAGAAACGGATGACTTCAGGTTAACTGTGTTCTAGAGTAACGTAGAGCGGGTGCCACCTCGTTGCAGTTCTATATCTATAAAAATCGAAGATATGTGAAACTGTGTGTAATGTTAGGGAAATAGTTCACCTGTGATTAACGTAGTACATTAATTTCACGATTTGCCTCCATCATTGCCCGCCTCAGTAGCCTAGATGGTAGCGGGTCTGCCTCACGTTCAAGATATACCGAGTTCGAATCTCGGTCAGGGTGAGTTACCTAGATAAGGTTCTTTCCAACGTTTGCCCTTATCCTGAAGGATGAATGTAAAGTAACTCTAAGCTCTATGGATCCCGGGCTCATTTGAGCATTATTTTACACATTTCATCCATCTTTCGATAAGACGTATGCCCGATTTCACCAACACATCTTAAAATTGACGTTAACAAATGTAGCGTAACAATTGTAACAGTGCTAACAAAGCTCTTAAATTTCTTGCATTTCATCAACCTGTTTTCTGAAAATGTTAACAAACACGTGTTAACGCCAAGGAACTTGTAAATATTACAGCTATAGAAGGCTATGGATGAGTCGTATTATTTTCTGAACGTACTGCGATGCGCTTTTGTTTTCATTTTCGTCTGCAGCGCAGTCTGCACACAGCTAAGAAATGGCGGATAAACAAAATCATAAACAAAAGCCGTGAAATAAATTTCTCATAAATGGAGAAATAATTGTTAATTGAGTTGGTGACAAAGTATAACGATATCGTGGAAAATAGCACGGATGCTGTGAATGTAAAATAGAAAGATGTCACGTGGGAAAAATTGGAAACAAATTTAATTCAAATGCATGTGTCATTACTAGAAACACGAAACGTATTACGTAAATTTAAAACGAGGTGCGAAGAAGTACAAGTGACGAGTGACTTGAACGTTTCAAGACGGAAGGTGGACAATGTATTATCCACATAATTCAGTGATTATAAATCGCAAAGTTATTAAAACTTCATGCAAATTCAAGATCGTCATATTCCTTTCGATGCATGTTCTAACACAGTATTACGTAAAATTAAAACGAGCGAAGGACAAGTGACTTGAACGTTTCAAGACGGGTGGTAGTGTATTATCAATATAATTCAGTTAATTATAAAATCGCAAAACTGTTAATACTTGAAGCAAAGGCAAGATCGGTGCATGTTCTTACTCAGTATTACGTAAATTTAAAACGAGGAGCGAAGGAAAAGTGCCGAGTGACTTGAACGTTTCAAGACGGGAGGTGGACAGTGTATTATCATCATAATTCAGTGAATTATAAAATAGCATTTGCGAAATCGGCATATTCCTTTCGATGCATGTTCTAACTTCTCTTGTATTTCCGCAGTAACCTACATAGCAACTTGTTTCGACGGTATATACATCTGTAGAAATTTTACTTTTTTTTCGGATAGCTCCTCAAAATCATTTCTCCGCATAGGCCGTACTCTATTACGAATGTCATTTAGACAGTCTTAAATATAGCAAATCGACAACAACAGCTGAGTTCATGCCCACCATCTTGAGTATTTACAATTGTTAAGCACTTAACATCAGGAATTTGACTTGTTAGTTTAACAAGAGATTTAACACGGGTGTTACGCTAACACTTGTTGGCGAAATGCAATTTTTGTTATAACTTTTGTTAAACCCGTGTTAAGTCTTAACATCTGTTGGTGAAATCGGGCATTAATGTTGGAGGACTTAGATATTTTTTAAAAAAAGTTTATCTCCATCACAATATGTGACTTGGAGCGTATTTGAGATTGCATAGGTAATGTAAGTGAAAATCGTTGAAGATTAGTTTTGAATCTTTTATAACGCAGTGCACTGCACTGCTAATCATTCAATCATAAAGCATATGATATGAAAGAAACGAACTGGTCAAGTTATGTCAATGAACACGTGCGTATTTCATAATGAACATGTGGCATTTCTGTAATGAGTACTACAGATATACATGGTTGTAAATCTATCACATAAAATGACAGTGTTTTGATTTGAATACATAAATTTAAATTTTATGATTAAAAGCATGTTCTTATTTATTATTCATCAACTATACACATTTCGCTGAATGAACGTAATATACAATAAAGATGAAAATTACGGACTGTTTAGTTTTTTAATATTTCGAAGTGTGAACGTAAGAGAATTACGTCGAGGGTTTCGTTGCATTCATATGGGTTTTTTTTTATTTGCCGTGCGCTCCCTCTGTACTGTGACCCTGACAACCTATGGTACACACCTAACCTGTTTCAGGGATGACCATGTTTCTCTCCTTAATAAACTGTCTCAAACTGTTAAGATCTTGCTGAAAACAAACATATGGGAGGAGAGGAAAGAAGAGAGACTGCAAGGAAACGCTCTTAGATGGTTGACTGGCTGGAAGAGGGACATTATGGGTTCCTTTTTCTGTAAACACCCATGAATTTCCTTCCATCCATTAGCAATCTAACGCCATAGCCCATCAAAATACACTGAGAATGTTCACACTAAATTTCATCCCTTTGATATTAACTGATCTTTGAGAAAAGCAATTAATACTTCTGCTGCACATTCTTTTTCCAGCTGATTATATAAACTTTCTAAAACAGTGTTATAAAGTTCTTCAGGAATGTTTGAACGGTGCCTTCTTCTACAAAAGCATGTTTGTTTAATTGACTATTATTACCATTAGCATTATCATCAAGACCCCGAATTTGTTTCCAAAACCAGGAAGAAGAATGTTACATATGTTCGGTATAAAATGGTATTTCTAGCACGGAAGGAAAATAATCTCAGTAATGCAGAAATGAAAGTAGACAATTTAACATTTACTGGGTATTTAGTAGAAGTATAAGATATCGTCAAGAAATAAAGCGGAATGTAGGAAGAGCAAAGAAAGCTTTTAACAGAACAATATATTCTGCACGCCCGATTATCTGAGGAAAAGGAACAGAACAAATGTGGCATGTCATAGGGGGAAGTCAAATGAGATTAATGAAAAGGTTTTTGAAAGAGAGGGTGAAGCAATAACTACCTTAAATGGATCATGGAGAGGAACAGAAGTTCAACTGGATATTTGTCGAGAAAGAACAACTTAAAAAGTTACACTGGAAAAAGAGTGAGAAGAGCCGAGTTTGCAACGAGAAACCTAATTTTGGGTAACAAATTTACTGACTGATTGCGTATCACTAGCAGTATATTGTACTATAATTTGTAATTTGATATATTGGTATAGTCCCTTAAAACAGGATAAAACTTGACCACCCATGATTTTCTGAACACTAAGATGAATCTGAAACCAATTTCAACATACTGTATGAGCATTAGAGTCCTCTACTTGGGATTTTCGGTTTTCCTATTCTGTGTTTTATGATTGAGGATAAGGGTTTTCAATTAAAAAGAAGCATTTAGGAATGTTTACAGTTACATTAGATTATAGTTACATGTTAAGGCCCGGACTTATGAATGGGAGGTCCTTGGTTCAAATCCAACCAGTACCATCCTCCTTAAACTCTTTTTCGCAGAGTTCTCTCAGTCTTTATAGCTGGTAAATACGCACGACGAACCCCAAAATAAGGCCTATTAAATTCATTCCGAAATATCTTTCTTTAATTATACAAGGGCTGTTCACTAAAGAATGATCACAATTTTTTTTTTGACAACGTACCTTTACTCATCCTCATAATTTTGATGGTCCTTCTCAAAATAGTCTCCCCTGAATGCGATGCACTTAGCCCAGCGTTTCTGCCAGTCTTCAAAGACATGCTGTAAACCATTTTGAGAGATCCTTCAAAATCGCCTCCGCAGCCTTCACCACTGCTTCTGATGACGGATGATGCCTCCCACGAAGGCGTTTCTTCAAGTTAGGAAATAGAAAAAAAGTCACATGGGGCTAAATCCGTACTATAGGGAGGGTGAGGGATGTACTTCACGTTGATTTTTGCAAGATATTCAGCAACAACATTAGCAATATGCAGCCGCGCATTATCGTGGTGCAGCATCCAGCCTGCTTCACAGGGATGGGGCCTTTTGCACCTGATATGGACTTGCAATCTTTTCAGTACATCCCTGTGGTATTTTCCAGTTACTGATGTGTGTGCAGGTACAACATGCTGATAAACCATTCCATGAATATCAAAGAATGAGATGGCCATAGCTTCCCCAGCAGAAACAACCACTTTTGCTTTTGGGGGGTTTGGTGATGAAGGAGATTTCCACACTGAGCTTTGCTATTTGTTCTGAAGATCAAAATGATGTAGCCAAGTTTCATCAGCCATGAATACGTTTGAAAGAAACTCCGGATCTTCCTCTAACATCAACTTTAACTGCATGTTACCTCTATTGCAGCGGTAGGCGATACTGAACATGTCTGAACTTGCCTAGTTTTCACAGGCGGGAACCAGGAGTACCAACACTGAAACTACTACGGCGTGTTTGTTTCACATTAAGCTAACAGAATATAAGATTGAATTTTAGTGCGAAAAATTATGACCCTAAAGGAATTATGGTCATTCTTTATTGAACAGCCCTCGTAGTTTCATGTATCACAAGTGTCCATCGCCTGTGTTGCCATAAGTTAGAAAGCTCATTAAAGATCATCAAAAATATTAATTTGTTGCCGGTTTACATTTGTTGAAGTTATATTCCGTTCTGCAGCTACATGATAAAAGCGGATTAACACCAAGTTTGTTTACATTTTAATGTTTTCGTTATTTCCTTTGTATCGTTTGCTAATAATTTTTCTAACTTACTATGCTTCTGTGTCTTTGTTTAGTTAATTGAAAAATTGTCTAAGGAACTTGACGGCTTTTGAAAATATCTATACATTGTCTCTGAGCTTATCTGAATGCCCTTCATTTCCCAGTAATGGAAGCTGAACAAAACTAAAAGTTCCACTAGAGAGATCCCTCCTTAATAGAACATAAAGCAAAAATGTTCTATCGCATTTTCTGTTTACATTTTAAACGAGTGTTTTATTCAAACTGTAGAATTGTGTTTCTCAGGTTTCAGCTCTTACTTTTGCCACTATCAAATCGTTTTAAAATAAAACACTGCTGCGGGAGGAATAAAACACGTCTTCTCATATCTAATTTTTTTTTAACTTTAATTCTCAAACTGGGGTGCCCAACGGATATAGGAATATTTAAAGCAGAACATCGATTTCATGAAAACTTTGAAATCTTAAAATATAACAACCTGCGGACAGTAATATAACTTGCACACAGTATTCGCAAGTACTAGGCTACAGAGGAAGTTTTAAATGTGTTTCCTCATCTTTTGTGTTATATTCATTTTAACATAACATAACTATTTATGTCAATGTTTAATAACCAACAATTGTGGCGTTTCTAACCTAATCTGAAGTGTTGTCATGGTGTTGTCATGGCCTCTATTCTACAGCTGACAATCATTTACTTTTTTTTTTTGTGTTCTTTTGTTAACCTGTTATTCTAGAGTTCCTATTCTAAGAAACAGTACCGCCGTACAGTCCTGCTACCCGCAGTACATGGACTTGGTGCAAAGGGGAAAGGGGGAATTATACCAAATGACACAAAGCCTGTTTGTATCTCTTCTTGGAAAATACCCTAATTTCGATACACATTTATAAAACACAACAATGCGATTCCGTCATAAAATTTAACCCAATATTTTATGTTTGCTAACTTCAAAAATTGAAATTCGATTCTATATATCTGTTTCCAGTTTGACAGGTTTACAGTTTTGTTATCATTAACATTTGCAGGATGTAAATATGTTACAAGGCACGGTAAAGAAGTTAGATTTGCATAATTCCATATAATTTGTTAATATACCCATGTACAGAAGTGCTTTGTTTGCTTTGCAGAGTCTCTGAAATATGGAGGTTAATGGGCAGTACGGATCACAAAAGATAAGAAAGAAGTAAAAGAAAAAAAAAGAGCTTAAATATTTAAACTAATGGTATAACATTTGAAATACAGTAAATAATAAGATAGCATTTTAAAAATATGAACGTGCTCAGAAATTTTGTCATTAACTTCGATAAGTTTTGTTACAAATTATCTATTATTTATTGACAAATCTTGGGCAGAACTCAAGTTCTGTTCTATGGTGTGACCTCGGACGTCCGGGATGTGTTTGTTAGAACGTAAATGTTCTTAATTCACTTAAATGTACTTCAATCATGGAACCAGGGTTTGGGCTGTGTGACGCCTGATGGGGAAGTTGTTAATAAAAGTCCACACGCGTTTATTGCATTACTTTGGGCTTCCCCTTAGGCAAGAAGTATCTCACTCCGGGTTATGTTAGAGGCCGCACTCTCTTGTTCTATCATGCAACAGTGATACAATGTCATTGTTAGTAACTCCTTAACTAATGAATGCAAAGTCCACTCATTAGCGTGGAGTCTACGGCTTGTTTACCTATAGTTATTTCCCTTCTGATTCGGAAGCCCGTAGCAGAGCCTGTAAACAGTTTCCAGACAGGGCTTATAAACAAAATATGCGATATACATCTATCTACCATTTCAACCTACATTTTAATATCTGTACAGTGTTTGTTTAGTCACTCACTGAAACCTGAAAATCATGTACCACCAGTTAAAATTGCCCGCCTCGGTAGCGTAGATGGTAGCATGTCTGCCTCAAGTTCAAGAGGTCCCGAGTTCGAATCTCGGTCAGCGTGAGTTACCTGAATAAGGTTTTTTTCCGGACTTTTCCCTTATCCTAAAAGACGAATGTCAGGTAACTCCAAGCTCCATGGACCCTGGACTCATTTGAGCATCATTTCACCCAATTCATTCACCGTCCGATATGACTGGTTAACTGCGTTTCACATGGTTTTGGAGAGTTAGTATGGCTACATAAGTGAACGCTCTCGCAAATCTCAAGAACTTTGGAGAAGTGAGTCTTGCGAGTGAAGAGGTCCTGGTGGGTTAAATCACCATGTCTCGCAGAGCGAGTGAGTAAACGAACGCGTGCGTTTCTGGTGCCAAAGGAAGCACAGTGCACGGACTGGAGACGTCTTGTGTGTGACATTCCAGCGAGTGAAGCGAGAGGAAGAAGAGGCTACGTCGGGCGTATTTCGTTACCCGGTACGTCACGAAAAATAGCGAAGTGACAGTGAACAATACAACTAGGTTCCATAAGCGAGGCAACAGAGTGGGATAAGCGAAATCTTGCCGAAAGGTGTACTAGGTTGCTAGGTAACAGTGAAAATTAAGTGAAGTTATGATATTAAAAAGTTGGAAAAAGTGGCGATATGTTTAGAAATGTACTAAGCATTCTAACCTCAAAAATGCATGCACATTTAAAATCTGAGAAAGTGTATGTAGATACTTAATACTAACAAATTAAAATACTTTACCTTTGTTGCTGCGAACAATGGCTATCCCTGTACCAACTACATTGCACAGAAGGTGTGGAACATTACTCTGTTTCGTGAGCACTGGCTCTTTGGCACACCATGTTTACTACGGCTCTCTGTTGAAAATGGCACACGATGCAGCGGTATTGTGGCCTATAGCTGGCCTTCGCTCTTTATGCTGGCATTTCCTGATTTAATTATATGTATTTCTAGTCCAATATCTACCTGATTCGATATATCATGAATTCGGTTTTTAGATAGAAAATTAAATTATTCTTAATGTTTAATGTTGTGACGTAAACTTTAAGTAGAGGAAATACACTGCACTGAAAAAAGTGATGAGATTTCATCTGAAACACATGTTTCGCGGCCTACTAAACAAAAAGGATTTTCAGAAACTGGTTTGTGTGTGAGTGCGAGTGTGTGTGTGTGTGTGCGCGCGCGCGTTCAAAAAAGTCCTCTACCTCGAACACTTTCCCACATGAAAAATTTTTCGAAATGATTTTATTTTTTCAAAAATGGTTCCAACAAGGTTGATTAAAATGCACTATATTTAAAACATTTACATGGCGTATAAAATTTAGGTATATATTGGATTTTCTGAGAGTGAAGTCCTTTCGGGAGGAATTTTGTGCACCTTTAACTGGTAAACCATAAGAGAAGAAATGTACTACACAAAAATGTAGATATATATAAAATAGACAATTTATTCAAAGTAAAGTTTTGGGTGATTTCGATAATTTTCGGGATATTCGTTCTTCTTGTCTCCCATTTTTTTTAAATATTTTGTGATTTTTCAAGTACTGCTAACATTTAATTGTTTCTAGGATGTCATGGAAAGGGCATCGAGTTTTAAAGCCAGCATAGAGTGATCAGTAAGTAGCGGATTCCTATGACATGTCATATTTTCATGAAGACTATAATCTGAGTTTCAGGTAAGTCAGAACATATTTACGTGTCTTCTGATGAAATTATGCAATTTTTGTTGGGTCTTAAAAGTCATATTGCTCACTTTTTCAGAGCTTTGGTCATATTTACGCTTATTTCTGTGATAAAGTCATATTTTGGTCATATATTAGGGACTATTATAGTGTAGATAACAGCCATTAGAAATAAAGTAAAACATCAGCAGCTCTGCCCACTTGCTTTTTGAATGTTCTTTTAGGAGTTAACAAACGTTTATACAGGAAAGCTTGAAGCAATGTTTAAAGATTCTGAGCCGGAATTTTCCCAGATGAATTAACTTACTTCAAGTATGATTCTATAATATCATGTAATGTGAAACGTAGTTTTTCCAGATATATGAACATTGAAGCTGATATTGCATACATGGACATATTAGGTAAACATGGCCATCTGTAATTCACCTTAAGTCAATAACCAAGCAGACCATATAGATGATGCAACAAATGCTTAGGTTTATTGAAATCCCAAATTGTAAGGTAGGACCAATCAGAATTAAGTATTGCAGTGGCTTAGCAACAAAAACAGAAAAAGAACCAATGATTTTATTCTTAAACTTTTTTCTTTTGGCTTTAACTCTCGAAGAGGGTAGATTTGTTTTCAGTAAAAGACTTCTTGTGACTACGAGAAGATATTGAAGTTCATTCATGAACGTTTAGTAAACGTTAAAAATATACATCGAAGACACGACGCTACGATCAATAATTTAAGTAAACAATCGTTGCATCATTTATAAATAAAAGGAGAAAATTAATATATAGTAAAGGGCTATATACATCAGTAGAAAAAGTCGCATGTAAAGAAGAAAATGATGTCGAGAAATATAATTCCAAGTAAACTGAAACGGTGTACAGTATTTTATTCCATAGTTGCCCAAAAGTGAAATCCCTTTTGTGTCGATACCACGCCTGAGAAGTTTCACATCTCATCACTCGCCGCAGCTGCCGGAGAGAGGATTTATAGAAATCTTCGAGAACTTCATCTTCACGGCTTTTAGACGAAAGGTTCATCGCTTCTACATCAAGGTAAGGTTTGGCTTCTACATACGTCGCCACACCGAGGGAGCGCGAAACTTTTGCGCGTGTGGGGCGTAGACCTCACGAAGGGGCGAATCCAACTTCAGATATGTCACCGCATCGTGTGATATAAATCCAACCCACAAGGAGGGGAACCACTCCAACATTCTGTCTGACAATTGAAGAGGCTTCCTGTTTGACAACCTAAAAATGCATATCGTCATTCTGTAATTTTGTTACTGATAAAACTAACCCGCAGGTATGAATATTTTATTTCTTTTAATTATTCTTTTCTTAAGTTACAATAATTATTATTCTCTAAGTTAGGACCTTTTAAACTTACAAATTCTACAAATTGCTGAATATAGAAGTAGATATGTTTTTTTTTCTGCAGAAATATTAAAATATTTATGCATAAACAATGATTAATTGTTAATTAAAGTTTAATTGTCAATTAATATAATATGATTAATAAATTCATTAAGCTATACAGGTCATGTTTAAGTTATTTTAGGTCACAAATGCATGCATTTCCATTTTTTAGGTCATAGAAATCCACTCCTTAGTGATCACTGGTTTAGCTATCGCTATTCCCTTGGTACCTATAAATGAACGAGAGTGAGTATAAAAAGACATATGAATGTAACACGCTTTTATGTTTGCTGGCAGTTTTAGGAATCATATGAATAACTGTATAATGCTAAGCAGGAAACTTCCTTGTACTGCAAACGAATATTAAGTTGCGACTGTTTAAGCCATGCATGAAGTTCCGGATAAATGCGCAGAGAAAATACAAGGTACGCAGTGCCAAATTTAGGGAGAGGATAGCCTTCAGTGTATACGGGAATTTCCAGAATTTCCATTCAAGACCAAGTTCTCGGACAAGCTCAGATTTCCATATACCTTTCAGAAAACGAGATCCTTGTTTGATACTACTGAGCATGCCTTTCACAAAATAAGGTCATTTATGCTCAAAGAAATAACAAATGAAATTCTCTGTGGACATAAAACAGATTATGAACTAATGATTCACAAATGCATAACTCTGGATATAGTAAATGCCACTTATTTTGTTTTAATTCTCCTGATTTATTGACGCCACTTTCAGGGTTTCCTTTCCCTCTGGATGAAAGGTACGTGGTATATAAAGAGGACGCTGAAATTAAATTTAGCACAAATCTGGGAAGAAGAAACTTTTGAGTTGCACATTAATTTTAATAATTTAAGGATTATTTTCACCCATTATATTATGCTCTTTTTCTATATGCAATAAAATAATGTGTAATCAACTTTATTTAAAATACCTATTTCTTTCGTTCTCATAACATTTTTCCGTATTGAGAAGAGGCGCAAGTTACAGACTGTTAAACCAGTACGGAACAGTTTTGCATGTTATGGTCACATTTAAAAGAAATGATGATATAACTAAACCAAACGGAATATTTAAGACAGGATAATAAAATTACGTTTTTCATCACAATATCTTAAAAATAAATTAATAGTATTTGCGTTTTCTTGTGCATCTAATATGAGAATGAAAAATTGTGAAAGCTATTTGTATAAGTGTATAATCAGGATTATACAATAGTTATAAAACGTTTTAGCATTTATAGAATTGTAATTTCTTAATTGCCTATTAGCAAACAGTGTTATAAAATTATCCGATTTTGGCCTATAGTTTGTTTTTGTTGATTTCAATTTACCTCCACTAACGTGAAGTCATAGCGGATGATGAATGAAATGGGTGCCCGCCTCGGTAGCGTAGATGGTAGAATGTCTGCCTCACGTTCAAGAGATCCCGGGTTCGAATCTCGTCACGGTGAGTTGCCTGAATAAGGTTTCTTCCCTTATCCTGAAAGACGAATGTCGGGTAACTCTAAGCTCCATGGACCCTGGACACATTTGAGCATCATTTCACCCATTTCATTCACCGTCCGATATGACTTAACGTTGGAGGACGTACAATTAAAAAAAAATGAAATGGGTGAAATCATGCTCAAATGAATTTATAGAACTAGAGTTTCCCGACATTCGTATTTCATGATAAGGGAAAAACCCAGAAAAACCTTATCCAGGTAACTCACGTGGACCAAGATTCGAACTCGAGTCCTCTTGAAAATAAGGCAGACACGCTACCACCTGTGCTAACGAGCCGAGCAGTAGGCCTAAAATTCCACGATACGTTATGCCATCATTTAAGCAGTCAATTTGTTGACATTGGCAAATGGACGCTTCAGGAAATTTTACAAAAGCTAATATAAAACATTTTGTGCGGAAGGTTATGTGGAGGAGTCAATGGAAAATAAAAATTACATCACCAAACAAACCAAGTGGATCTCAGTAGTACTGTAGACCTTTGAGGGATGCTCTGCTCTCTGGAAGGGTAAGAGAGAACAGCAGCACAAGGCAGCTCTGATGATTTTATAAATAGATCTAATATCTACATTAGCCATTGTGTTCCTCTTACAAAATGTGTTTGTAAGGAATATGCTTGTCATCGAGAACTCTGGTGTTTTCTGAGAAAGATTACGTCTAGAGTTTCAACATATCAACAAAGCTTACGCCTCCTAAAAAACACAAGCTGTTGAGCAAGCAATTCTGTCGTGCTAGCGTTGTGTGTATGTATGTGTATGTGTGCGTGAGAGAGAGAGAGAGAGAGAGAGAGAGAGAGAGAGAGAGAGAGAGAGAGAGAGAGAGAGAGAGAGAGAGAGAGAGAGAGAGAGAGAGAGAGAGAGGTGTGGCATTGGTTATAAATGCGCAATAAAATACAAGAAAGGAATTGAAAACATACAAAAATAGAAAATCAATTAATAGTGGGTGCATGAACCGTCAGCAATTTGCAATTATAGCATGTCTATAAGAATTGGATGAGATTTGAAGTATTCCAAGCTTATTCAATTTATACTCATAGATAAGTCAACTTTTGTCCTTCGTGCATGAGCTGGGAAGCCCTAGGGTAATGCATTTGTTTGTTAGTCTTTTATTTGTTATTTTTTTTTTCACGTTAGCTTTTAGAATTGGTTTCAAGTGCGAACGAGAATTCCAATTTATTACACTTGATTAGCCAATCCAGTTGAGAATCAATCTCAAACCATTCGACATCTGCAATAGGTTAATTACCCTGGACGAATTCAGTAATCCCTCAGGATGCCATTCTTACAAAGGGAAGGAAAGTTTGCTGCGTATGAGTCCATACTGGGTGTCTCTTCAAGTTTTACAACACAGGTACAAAACGCCTTTCAGTATCCAGCCCCAACAAGATAAAGAAACGGGACCATAGCGCTATTCTTTAGCCATGTTTCTTGCATCCTATCGGGACGGGAGTGAGTTAATAAGTGAGGTTTAAGGACCCGTCGACAGCTGTCATTTGGGCCCGTTAAGAATCACTTTCACTCTTGCGCCCGCCTCGGTAGCGTAGATGGTAGTGTGTCTGCCTCATGTTCAAGAGGTCCCGAGTTCGAATCTTGGTCAGGGCGAGGATAAGGTTCTCCCTTATCCTGAAAGACAAATGTCTGGTAACTTTAAGCTCCATGGACCCCGGACGCATCATTTCATTCATCGTCCGATATGCCTTAACGTTGGATGACGTAAATTACAACAACTGCAGTCGATTTGCAGCCTTACGAGCAGCAAAGCGTACGATGCTATAAAGAAATATATAAAAAGTTCGAAGTTGTTATGTTTGCTCAGGCTTCTAAGCACCACACAAATGTGTTGTAGTATATTATTGCATTTAAATATAACAAATATTGAAAGAATATAAATAGGCACTACAAAATAAATAATATGTTGCAACGTTTTATTTAAAAAAAAAACCACAGTGCTTCTCGTTGGGAAGCGAAACTGCGTGTGTGGCAAAGTTGATATTTAAAGGAGTAGTTAACTTTATCACAACTATAATCAACATAAAACCAATTTATATAAATCAAACTGAAGTCAGTTTGATCACTAGGCATTACAGCTATATTTTTACTTTCATCCCTTCTAGTTCTTAAGTTAGGTCTACAAAAGATATGGTATGAAGATTTTCAAGAAACTCCGTCCCCACATTACCCTTTAAGGCTATTTTTCTAATTCTGTTTTCAAAAAATTGCTAATAATAGTGACTAAAATACCATATATTTTAAGATAATTTGTATGACTTGTAAACATAGCATCTTCCATTTGTCTTTTGTGGATAAGACCGCAGGTAAACATTTAATAATACATAAAAAATAGCTGCAACGTATGTTCGATATACTGTATTTCACACGGCACTCGAACAAGTTTAATAGCAGAGTAGTTGCTAATTTTTTTTTCTCCCTAACACCAATATGCTGCACATTAAACCATATGATGCGCAGAAGTGTGCGCAAACGCATCAGTCAGACCCAAACGCCCGCCTCGGTAGCGTGGTGGTAGCGTGTCTGCGCCAGGTTCAAGAGGTGCCGAGTTAGGATCTCGGTCAGGGAGAGTTAGCTGGATAAGGTTTTACCGGGGTTTTCCCTTATCCTGAAAGACGAATGTCGGGTAACTAAGCTCTTTGGAACCTGGGCTCATTTGAGAACCATTTCATCATTCCATTCATCCTCCGATATGACTTGACGTTGGAGGACGTAAATTACAGAAAAAAAAATAGTCACGCACAAATATGTTACGTTTCGTTTAATCGTAACGCGTCTGAAAGGGCAGAACGTGCATAATAAATTCTCTCCTTGCACTAGTGCATATATCTACAGAGCACGCTTTTCTACTCGTATAGGGCTCTCCTCATCGACATGCAGAGGTAACCAGAAAGGGCATTAAAAGTCGTGGTCCTGACACAGAGAAAAGATGTTACATCTTTTTGGGACTGGACACTTCAATTGCAGAGGAACCGTTTCCTAAATGCTTCTGAAATGAAGGCACATTCACAATTCACTGAATCAGCACGGAAAACTTCGCAACGTGTAAATAACGCAGAACTTCTTGCACGAACAGCAGCTAAATAGCAGCATTTGACAGACGATAACAGAATTTTCTGCCTGGCGTTAGCAGAGGAAAATGCCAACCGCGACTGGAATAACATGATATTCTCAGGCGAGGTGACATTTTCTTCCACACCTAAAGGAAAGGGAATTGTGTACCCCCAATAAGATGCAAAGGAAATTACTTCATCATAGTAGCGTATCTTGAGCTATCTGTGTTGTGGGAAATTATCATATACACTCAACAATGCGCAATATACGGTATTACTTGAGAATAGTTTGATCCGTTGTGAGGATGACATATCCTGACGCAGAGGACATGTCCACACTTGTCGAAATGTTTGAAATTGGTTCTCAGTATAGCGAAGCACAGATTCTGTTAACCAGATTTTAACATTACTGAACATGTGTGAGCTGAGGCGGAAAAGGAGCTGTGTTTGAAAATCCCAGCAGATAACTACGCGAAAGGCAAAGAATGGATATTGGGCGGAAATAAAAGAAACCTGGGATATTGCAGCTATTGTCCACGTTACTACAGAAATTTTCATCTGTAACCCGAAAATTCAAGATAGTTATGCACGCTGACACTTCATACAACCAATAATAATTTCGGAAATTAATTGTTCTTTAACACTGGCCGTGTGTAGGCTAAATTATGGAAAGATAAAGTCAGACTGAAAAATTCAATGCCATAGCCGGGATTTGAACCACGGATCTTCTAGTTGCCGTCCAGCCGCTCTAACCCTTGAGCTACTATGGCCAACGTGCCGACATTATATCAAATTCTCCAACTGACTCGTGTTTGTCCCGTTAAACCACTTAGGAGTTCTCATAAACACATGAGACAACTACCTTAATGGCGACTTACAACATGTAAGTACTTTAAGACCCGGGCTTTATAGTTAACCACTATTAGGTCAATTGATGGAAATTAATTGTTCTTTCCCACTCCGTGTGTAGGCTAAATTGTGGAAAGATACGTGGTTTACTGCCTATAGCAGCACTGCCCACTTGTTTTTAGAAGGTTCTTTTAGCGCGAAACAAATGTTATTACAGGTGGGCTTGAAGCAAAGTTTAAAATTCTGAGTCCCGGGTTCGATTCCCGGCTGGGAGTGGGGATTTTGCTCCAACCAAGATGATTCCCCATCTTCCCCAGAGTCTGGAAGTGTGAATGACAGTGCGAATGCGTGCGTGATCTAATGATGCAACCCAACGGTTACGAGTTAACACCATGCATATGTTCCAAAGGAGAACGGCCGCCGATATGACCACTGCAGTTAAAGGAGAGGTATAAATAGAACATATATATCTGCGCCGGAATTTTCCCACGTTGAATTAAATTACTTCAAATATGCTCCTATAATCTCATGTGATGCAGAATGTAGTTTCTCCAGATATAAGAACATTCTGTCTGACAGGTGAAGAGACTTCCAGTTTGACAACCTAAAAATGTACATTGTCATCGAATGTAACTCTGTTGCTGATGAAAACCAACCCTCAGGTATGAATATTTTATTTCTCCTCAGGTATGAATATTTTATTTCTCTTAATTATTCTTTTCTTAAGTTACAATAATTATTTTTCTCTTATTTAGGACCTTTTAAAATTACAGATTCCATAAAGTGCTGAATTAAGTGGAGAAAATTATTTTTTCTGTAATAACGCTTAAAATCTGTAGCATAAACAATTATTAATAGTTGATCAAAGTTTAATTGTCAATTAATATAATATGATTAATAAATTCATTAAGTTATAAAGGTCATATTTTCGTATTTGTCATAAATGCATGCATATTTTACATTTTAGGTCAGAGAAACCCTCCCAGTAATAATAATAATAATTAATAATAATAATAATAATAATAATAATAATAATAATAATAATAATAATAATAATAATAATAATAATAATAATAATAATAATAATAATAATAATAATAATAATAATAATAATAATAATAATAATAATAATAATAATAATAATAATAATAATAATAATAATAATAATAATAATAATAATAATAATAATAATCATAATCATAATCATAATCATAATCATAATCATAATCATAATCATAATCATAATCATAATCATAATCATAATCATAATCATAATCATAATCATAATCATAATCATAATCATAATCATAATCATAATCATAATCATAATCATAATAATAATAATAATAATAATAATAATAATAATAATAATAATAATAATAATAATAATAATAATAATAATAATAATAATAATAATAATAATAATAATAATAATAATAATAATAATAATAATAATAATAATAATAATAATAATAATAATAATAATAATAATAATAATAATAATAATAATAATAATAATAATAATAATAATAATAATAATAATAATAATAATAATAATAATAATAATAATAATAATAATAATAATAATAATAATAATAATAATAATAATAATAATAATAATAATAATAATAATAATAATAATAATAATAATAATAATAATAATAATAATAATAATAATAATAATAATAATAATAATAATAATAATAATAATAATAATAATAATAATAATAATAATAATAATAATAATAAGCGAGCATATAGACACTACATTGTGATAGCCCTAAGATTAGGCACTGTAGAATTTACAGTGGAAAGAAATAATAGCAGCACCGCTTCACGAGACTTCCCAGGAAGTGCAACTTAAGGATTTGATCTGATAACAGCGTGTAAAAACGTGACCACACGAAGATAATAGACCAATTAGGGACGATGTTTACCTCTAATATAACCTGAGATAACAGCACGCACAGCTGACTGTGTTTGGCCTCGACTGATAAGCAAACAAAAGGAATGCTAAGATAATCTATGCCTGTAATAAAGCTATATCTAACCAAAATCTTTCCAGAAAATTTCCATTTCTACTTTCTCTACTACGTACAGTAAGTGAGGGAAGTACTGTATTCCACCCAACGACTCGATACCAAAATTTTACTGGAAATGGTTGTCTTGAAGTGTGTGAACATGAGAAAGGGGCATGTTTTAAAAAAATGGAAATAATAATTTCTTTCAAGTAGCCGTGTGTAGGCTAAGGTTTGAATGAATAGAGCCAAACTGAAAAATTCAATGCCATAGCCGGGATTTGAACCACGGATCTCCCGCTCTCCGTGCGGTTGCTCTAACCAACTGAGCTACTATGACCAACATGCCAACATGACATTCAATTCTTCAATTAAATTACTCAGTCTGGCTGTATTCATTCAAACCTTAGCCTACACACGGCTAGTGTGGAAGAAATGATTACTTTCATTAATTTACCTCAATAACATAGTGGTTTAATTATGCAGCCTGGGACTTAACTACTTACAGCATAGTCAGTCGCCACAAAAGGTGCGTGTCTCATAGCATATGAGAAACCCTAGTGATCTACCGGGAAACATATGAGTCAGTTGAAGAATTTAATGTCATGTCGGGATATTGGCCATAGTAGCTCAGTTGGTTAGAGCAACCGCGCGGAGAGCGAGAGATCCGTGGTTCAAATCCCGGCTATGTCATTGAATTTTTCAGTTTGGCTCTATTCATTAAAAAATAGTCCGCGGGCGTGGTGTAAAGAATAAGTCAAAAAGAAGAGTCCGATAAACACCATATTTGGTATTATGGTTCCGTTCTTCTAGAAAAATTTCCCCTCAATATAAAGTTGCGTTTGTTTATATGAAAAATGTTTCGTTACTTTTCACTTTTACAAAAACTGCTCTAATGATTTTGATTAAAGAGCCATATGCTTTCATGACAAAAGTGTCTTGAATTTATTGGAAACAGCTTATGAAGTCCACGTCATAATAAATTACAATTGCATAATTGCTAAAACACAAGCCAAAATCTTAGTAAATAAAATTTATAAGTGAGTTGCGGCGTTCACCATTTCCTTCAGGGAAAAATATCTATTCTTCCACGCTCCCCCCCCCCCCCTATGATTATGCAGAGAGTACGTGCGCAATTACATTCAAAGGCATTGCGTGATGACCCGCTTTTAAAAGATTTGACATCTCTTAAGAATTTCCCTAAACCCGCTGTATCTCAAGCAAGCCTAATTCTTCTGATATAGCTTTTTGTTTATATAAATTCGATATAATCGACAATTTAGATGGGGCCAAAGAGATAATTGAATGCTTGGCTGGGTTAAAATTGCACATATATCAGTAATTACAAAGCATCGAATGTGTACTTAGGAGATTCAAACTAAGAATATATTTTCGTGTACATACCTACTTAACCTGACTGTGACAGGCTTTAATTGTGTTAACTATGAAAATTAAAAGCATTTTCGTTCTACACTGTTAGGAGATTGCACTTTTGCATTTCAATTTCAGAACCAAGCATTTGTATTAAAGGTCATATTTTTCTAAATCTTGTAATCATAAAGAATTTTCTTAACCCTTAAATCGAATTTTAAGGAAAGATTAAGCGTTCTATAACCACGGTGTTAAATCTAAGAAATTCGTGAACGATTATCTCAAAAATCATTTGCGATATCAGACTGAAGTTTTCACAAGATGAATGCTTTCCGAGTTCACTGAACTTAATATTTATGCACTACGTTTGCTTGTTTCAGAAAGGCGGCCCTTTTTCTCCGTAATTCCATCTCTTTATTAAAATTTATCATTAATCATTTTCTTTTAAAAATTAAAAAAAATTATAACCAAAATAGATCAATTTAGATGTTGTATTATCAACACTAATATCATTAGAATATTTTATTTATGTACAGAAAATCAAAACTCGTATGAGATTTAAGATTATCAAGAAATGAATTAAGTTCTAAATTAATGTTGTAATTAATTATTTTTGCATACTATCTGCGTGTAGGTCAAGGATTGGAAAGGTAGAGTCAGAATGAAGAATTCAATGTCGTAGCCGGGATTTGAACTACGGGTCTCCTAGTTTACGTCCGGTTGTCCTAACCACTAAGCAACATGCCAGTAAAAATGAGAGTCATTTGCAGATTTCAATGTCGTGCTGGCATGTTACCACGGCTAGTGTGAAAGAACAATTAATTTCCACGAATTCATCTAATTAGTGGTTTAAATTATGAAGCCCGGGACTTTAAGTACTTACAGCACTATAAGTCACCATTAAGGTGTTTCACACGTATTATGATAGATATCTGCTAGTGGTGTACCAGGAAAATGAGAGCCATTTGGGGATTACAATGTTGTACTGCCATGCTGCTATGGGAGCTCAATAGCTAGAACAAAGGGATGGAGACCATGAGATCCACAGTTCAAATCCTGGCTACGGCACTGTATTTTACAGTCTGATTCTACCTTATTAAATTAAGTGATCGAACCATTTCCATGCACTATTTCCTTTTCTGTTTGTGTTGCTCGATGTGCTGATTTGGTGAAGTTAGCTTTGAATATCTATGCTAAAACCAAGTAACAAAGGCTAGGGAGATGATGAAAGCAGATAAATGCTAAGGAGATGATAGAACTGTGATAAGCAGTCATAAAAATTGGTTGAGATAGGCCCTTTCCTAACATATTGTTGGTCAAAAGGTATGACAAAATTCATTAAATCAATACGAATAAGTTGTTGCATAAATTATATTCAAAGGTTCAAAACTTTTCTGGAAACAACTAGGAGATGGAAAAAAAAGCATATTTACTCTCCAGCCTTACCATTTAAACAATAATACAGCATGTTTCGTTATTCAAAATTATGATTTCCACACGTGTGCAATATATACTAAAGTATAACATTTTTTTCCCAGACAAATATTAAAATGTATGATATTCAAGATATGCTTAGTAGTAGATGAGCATGTGACGAAAATTTGAAGAAGAAAAAAACTAACATTTTTAAATTCTACCTTGGGTATCCTTAAGAGACAAAGACAGAAAGAAAGAGATATAGAAAATATCTCATTGCTCACATTCAGAAGACATTCTCTGCCCTTTAGAACTTTACATAATGCTTTATTATTATATTTATATACAAAGTGATTCTAACATTGTGGTTACCTTACAAGTTTCCGATTAGAGATAGATACTCAGGGTTTTAGTAATTAACCCATACAGCAAATGCTTTGTTGATGTCACAAGAAAGTTCAACCTACGAAAATTTCCTGCCTTAGACTCCAATTCAATGGAATGGAAATTTTTGTGTAGCTTTGTTTATCTCTTATGTTAGCTAGTGATACCAAATTTGATAAAATTTTGTTGGTTATTCACAGAAAAGTATGACATACAGCTTATAATGACATGCCATATTTCAATTGTTTTATATATTTCTATATACTAATTTTCATATATTAAAACATTAGTTTTCGATGATTTTATAAGTATGTTCATTTTTAAAATATTCACCCATATCTTATATGTCATTTTAAAAGCACTATATACCATCAATATTCAGGACCTGGTCATAACTAATGGTATTTCAAAAATATTTTACCCCCACTTTTGATAAAATTAAAAATAGCGAAACATTTTGCGTTGAACGAAATGGGTCGAAGAAATGTTCTCGAAGATCTGTACCTGAAATTTACTGAACCTTGGTATTCATCCGAATTTTCTATAGTTATAGCATTCTCTCTCCCTCTCTCTCTCCCTCCCTCACTCCCTCTCTCTCACTATCAAAATGCTTTCTGCGTTCGACCTCAAACGTGTATTTACACATTTTACAATTAACACATCAAATGCAACACTTCCTCTGTGATAAACGCCGGAGAAAATAAACGGCGATAATTTTCGCTCCCTTGGTACGCATTAGAACTGTTTTTATGTAGATAATATTGCACCTGCAGTGTATTTTCCAGCATGACACGACTGTCATCTCCATAAACACCCTTCTCTGGTTATAATTTATGGCTAAGAAACAATTTTCTCACGCGGTAAGGACATTTAACTTCAAGTTAACGGTTGGTTTGCACTTCCTTACTTTATTTCATTTCCGTTCAGTTAATTATAGTTTGCAAATCTCTCTCCGCGCTGAAGAGACAAAGTAACACTACAGACTGCTATTTGGGAGGTCTGAAACCGATAGTCTCCTGAAGTTCTAATGTTTGCATGTTATTGTCCTTAAGGATGTATGAAATGTTATGGCTGTAAAACGTACAGGTGATACCGGATACCGGTATTACGTGGGCTGGCAGGCAAGCCTTGTGTAAGCGAGCAGAGCGGAACGGGTTGCGGTGGGTACGGTCATGGACTCGGAATTGTTCGGCTTCCATCGGCTCATATCGCTGCCCGTCTGTCGCACAAGAGGAACCCTTGGGTCGGTCGGTTTTCAAGGGCGGCCCTAGGAGGGTCGCGACAGACCTCTCTGTCAGTAAACCAGACGCCAGGTTGCCACATCGACAATTGCATTTTTAATACGGAACATCTTTTCATCCAAATCGCACCGGGTTTCTTGGCAAAGGTGAAACACCTCCGGAACAGGAGCCGCAGTTGTCGCTGGAGATGCGAATCATTTCGTTGTACAGAAATCTTTCCTATGTGTCCCATGTTAATCACAATGCCTGGACAGGAAACTACAGTACCCGCTTTCTCGTAATTAAAACAGTTGAAAACTGTGAACTATTTATAGACAAATACATACAGTGTTGGCTGTAAATTCATAGACAACAAAAGAACACTTCAAAAAATATTACTAAAAAATGTGGGACATCTGAAAGCCCAACAACCAACATTTCAATAATTATTTATAAATTAAAATTTTAAGAAGACCCAATATTCCTTTTATCGTTCTCTTGTTCCGTAAATGTCGCTACTAATAGTTCGTAGGCCGTATTGCACTCAAATATAAAACGTCATATCAAAATTGTGCCACAGTCATCCGTTTGGTGCCCTTCAACATCTTCATTAAATGGTTATTCACACTTTTCTTTTCCCATCATTTACCTCTAGTATAAGCAGTACTGTGTTCCATCAAAATAAATAAGCTTTACAGGTTTCGAGGTCCATTGGATCCTAAAGGGCCTGCACGCTTGTGTTGTGTGTACATAATATACATAAATCCTTGTATTTGCATTCATTATCTTCACTCAATCCTACCCAACTCCTTACTTGAATATTTTGTGTTACTTAATCTCCAAAATAGCTCTACAGTTTTGATTATTTTAACATGTACCAGGACTAAAGGAACACATATTTTGAATTTTCCGCGATTTTCGAGATATTTGTTATCGTTTGAACTTTTTTGTTCCAATTATACCAAATCTTTAACTCCAATGGTCATATCGGAGGTCGTTCTCCTTTGGAACATAATGAAGATGTTAACTCGTGTTCGTTGGGTTTTAATCATTAGATCACTCACACGTTCGCACTCTCACTCATACAGACTTTGGGGAATATGAGGAACTATCTTGGTTGGAGAAAAATCCCCAAACCCACCGCCGGGAATCGAACCCGGCAGGCAGGTGCTCTACCGACTGAGCTACGGGGGCAGCCTGTTTGAACTTTGTAGTGACCCACAATTCAGTTTCTGAAGTGGTAGACAGCATTCTTTTGCATTTGGCGATCTCTGATGGATCATCAAAATAAGCATGTAAAAATGATCTCTTTAAAAACTTGATTCTTACAACTTCGTGCATCTTCCTTCTGGCTATAAGGAAATCTGTATTGAAGATATTAATTTAAAAGTTTGTCCTTATTAGCTTGAGATAGAAACATACAGGTCTGTAAAATTAAGATATGCGGATAAACTGTACATATACACTTTACTTATATTGAATATTACTAAAGTAGCATATAAACCTATCTACTTCATCGACCTTGATTTATGCTAGTGTAAATCCTTAAGAATTGGACAAATTCTTACTTCAACAGAGGTATCGATCATAAAACAATTTTAAATCAAATATACAGATATACAAATGTTGACTATCACTATAGGCTTGTTGTTGTTTGTATTATTTACAATGAAACGTACATTTGTTTGACGAACTTTTGTCATAATTATCAGGAAGCGTTGCATAACAACCTTTACTACTCAATAAGTACGTCAATAAATGAGTAAGGAAGGCACGTGACTTTACGTATCATACTGAAATCAAATCTTTAAAAAAAAAAAAAAAAAAAAAAAAAAAAAAAAAAATCTGCGTGAAGTGTGAAGAGGGTGGTTAGAATGAAACATGCATTCCTGCCACAATAAGATTTAGCCCCAAGACTGGGTGGCCGACAACAAAATAAATACAGGTGCCCACTTCAATTAAAATGCTATATACCCTTTGCCCAGTCATCTCAAACAATAGGAACCGTACCAAGAAGGGGATGTGAAGGGTTGGAAAAGGGTTGCAGGTGCCTTCCTTCCTGTACATAAAAAATAAAGCTGCCCTATATAAAAAAGAAAACAAGATATAATGTGTTACACTCAACTGACTTTCTTTGCTCTATGTGGTGAATTGTATTATTCTTTCCAGTTACCCTTCTATCCACTTCATATCAAGCGAGATAAGGGTTTGTTGAAAGAGTTGCTTTTTTACATAAGGGGAGAAGAGGGCTAAAGCTACAGCCAAATCTTAAAATACCTAATGAATTTAATATTACTGTCTCTCCTCACTATCGTTTATTATTATAGAGCTTTTATAAAGTATTCTTACAACGAACTATTTTTCTATTTCATACTAGACATATACGCTCCAGCGTTCCGCCGCGTAGAGGGTTGCGGGTTCGAGTCCCGGCTTGGGCACGGGTGTATATGTGTAAAGATACAGAAAACACACAGTATTCAAACAAAAACAATAATAATAAAATAAGGAAATAAAAATAAAAGTGCTAAAAGAAGCAAAGGCGAGCAGAAACAGTTTCATTACACATTTCGTTATAGCTACAAAAAATATATAGGAAGCCAAAGTGATAGTCAAATGCTTGAATATGAATTTTGAAATTCCACTCTCTTTGCTTGAATCATAAAAAACAGTTGAATGGCGACATTACTTCAAAGATTAAGTATTAAAAACAAAAAAAAAAACAAAAAAAAAAAATCGGATATGAGAAATGGATGATTTTCACAAATCAAGTTTCCTGAACCAAACTGTCATACATGCATTCTGTGCAGTGAGGTTTTGTCCATTACCAATGTCCATTCCGAATGAAGAAGTTATTTCACCATTGATGCATTTTATGTGTCACGTAAATGCTTTGAATATGGGGTACTTTGGTACTTTAATTAAAATTATCAGAGCCTGTAAAATATTAAGTTTGCGATCACCCCGGCATTTCTCATTTCTTTATTCTTTATAGCGTTAACAGACAGACATGCATAAACGTGCGCGCGGACAAGTTTTCTTTTTCTAAAAAGAAAAAAAAAAAAAAAAAAAAATTACAGGAGCATCAAACGTGAGTTTCTAGTGAAACCCCTCTCTCCGAAATTTGGGGAGGTAAGCAACGTTTTCTATACCTACTAGATACATGTAAATACCAATATAAAATACAGCGTTAAGGCAATCTTGTATGTGTATGTGTGTATGCGGGGTTTTTTTTTTTTTTTTTTTTTTCATGTATAAAACCCATAGAAGAACCAGATATTCCAATGAGAAGAGTATACGAGTTAATAATTATTATGTTCTAAAGGGACAGACTGCCGATATGATCATTGCAGTTAAAATTATTATTATTGGAAAGATAGTCAGACTGAAAAATTCAATGCCATAGCCGGGATTTGAACCACGGATCCTCTGGCCTCCGTCCAGCCGCTCTAACCCTTGTGCTACCATGGCCAACGTACCGACATGACATTAAATTCTCCAACTGACTCGTATTTTTCCCGGTAAACCACTTAAGAGTTCTCATAACCACGTGAGACAACTACCTTAATGGCGACTTACAACGTGTAAGTACTTTAAGGCCCGGGCTTTATAGTTAACCACTATTAGGTCAATTAATGGAAATTAATTGTTCTTTCACACTGGCCGTCTGTAGAAATGACATGAAATGTGTAGTGTTTAACGCCCACTTTTACTACATACGGCACCGCAGGCGATGACACTGATGATACATGAGATGAAGATGGAGCAGCGGTGGAATGAGATGGTGGGGGAAACCGGACATCCCGGAGAAAACACGCCCTAGCGCCGTGTTGTCCATCACAAATCTCACTTTGCGGTCGCCTGGGATCGAACCCGGGCCGCCGTGGTGAGAGCTAAGTGGTCGGCCGTGTGTATGCTAAAGTATGGAAAGATATTATTATTATTATTATTATTATTATTATTATTATTATTATTATTATTATTGTTATTGTTATTATTATTGTTATTGTTATTGTTATTGTTATTGTTATTGTTATTGTTATTGTTATTGTTATTGTTATTGTTATTGTTATTATTATTATTATTATTATTATTATTATTATTATTATTATTATTATTATTATTATTATTATTATTATTATTATTATTATTATTATTATTATTATTATTATTATTATTATTATTATTATTATTATTATTATTATTATTATTATTATTATTATTATTATTATTATTATTATTATTATTATTATTATTATTAAACTAATACTTCCTTGAAAAAGAACAATTACTAGGGATACTATTATTATCGTATATGCGTTTAGTTGGTTAGACCAATAAATCATAACATTTATTAATATGTTTGCAAAATGCTGGATTTATACTTAAATTACCTCTGTACATCTTAGGTGTGGAGTTATGTATGTTTTAGTAAGGAGCACGTCATTTCTGAAGCGATCAGCCCAACGAAGCTACAAATACACATACCTATCTAAGTAGGGCTGGGATTTCGATGACTTTGTAACTTTTTTTTCTAGTAAAGTCAGGGTGGCGCTACTATGTGGAAAGTAAAACTTTTAAGGGTAATTAGCTCTGCATTTTGAAATTTCTTATCTGATTTTGGCATTTACAAAGTCCTTTTAAGTCATTTTTAAGAACAAATTCAGTTTTTTTTTTCCAAACCTAATTACTTTATATTTATATTGGTAGAATCAAGGCTCAAAACTTCAAAATATAGCATGTTCTTGGGAATCTATTGGGATGTGGCTCCCCTATGTATATTTTATTTCAAATTTGGACTCGTCCACTACACATTGATATGTCCAATAAATGTAGAGTGAATTTACCTACTACTTTTGACGCTATAAGTTCGTTAGCAGGAGCTTTATTTCCAGTTTTCCAAACGTCATGTTACATAGTGGCACAGAGAGAAATTCAAGCGGGAAAAGGCGAACAAGGGGGGAGAAAAAGACAAGAAGGTGCGAGAGAACAAGAGGAGAGTAGGGAGTGGGAGAGCGGCAAGGGAAGGGACAGAAGGGAAGAATCTCCAAATTTAACTTAATAATGCGAGCTCTAATACGGGTGTAAAGCAAAATGCTTCAACGTTGATTGAATATATTATTATTTCTCTTCCGTTTATCGACGGTAAAAAAATAGAAACTCTAGCTCCAACAAAGTTGTTTTGTCACGTCTGATATAGTGCGTCATAATTATGACACTAAATGATTGGCTTTTGTTTTAGCATACTCAGGAAATGGTAGAAACAGTAAATGAATCTGCTTTCCACCACATCTGTCAGTTTGTGGCGAATTGTGAATTCATGGCATAACGGCGTGTTCTAGAGTTTAACTAAAATACAATTAGTTACGCATAATTATGTTCTGGTTGATACTGCTCAAGGTTAAGGCTATACCCGCATCGGTAGCGTGGTGGCAGCATGTCTGCCTCACGTTCAAGAGGTCCCGAGTTCGAATCTCTGTCAAGGTGAGATACCTGGATAAGGCTTCTTCCGGGGTTTTCCCTTATCCCAAAAGACGAATGTCGGGTAACTCTAAGCTCTATGGACCCTGGACACATTTGAGCATCGTTTCATCCATTCCATTCATCGTCCGATATGACTTATCGTTGGAGGACGTAAATTAAAAAAAAAAAAAAAAACTACAGCTGGGGATCTAAGCCCATAGTACCAATAGCATTCAGTGTAAGGATATTGGCATCAGTAACCAAATGTTAAGAGAGAAATGTGTGATTTATAGTACAAGAGCCAAAATATCCATTTCTCTACATTTATAATACCTTTAGTGCAGTGGCGGCTCGTGAAGTCCATGCGCCGATGTTCCTTCATGGTATAAACAGAATTTCGTTCCTTTCTCTTTTTGCTCAGTTTTTCTCATTATTTACTGGTTAAAGTTTTCGTAATATTAAATTACTCATACGCTGAATAAAGCAAATTTATAACACGTTCCACACACAAAATAAAGAAAGTGATGTGAGCCACTAAATAACGTTACACTAAGAAATACTTGCATGCGAACCACATGCACTTGTTATGAGAGATTCTCGTTATGGTCGCGGGAATGAAGGATCATGCCAAAATGATAGGTACATCACAAACAATCTGCCCTCGATTTAATAACCATTAGGTATTGGATCTGTTTACGCAAGTAGGACGAAATTAGTTTCTAGAACTAAAATATAAAGCAATGATAGATTGTTAAATGATTTTCAATGCAAATTCAAGTTCTACAGCTATAACTATGAGTGTTGGCGGCCCTGCTTCCTCGTTCAGGGAATGATCACCGCGCAACACCCAGCTGCGGCACGCAATTGTGCGAAAATCTAGGGAACTCAGAACATCGGGGAGGCAAGAGGGGAAGGTTGTACACATGCGCAATAACTGATTAGCCGTGCTAGGGGTCCCGGGTTCGAATCCCGGTGGTGGGGGTGGGGATTTCTCTCCGACCAAGATAATGCCCCATCTTCCCCAGAGTCCAGAGTCTGGAAGTATGAATGAGAGTGTGAATATGTGCGTGATCTAATGATTAAAAACCAAAAGATAACGAGTTGACACCTTCAGTATGTTCTAAAGGAGAACGGCAGCCGATATGACCATAGCAGTTAAAGGCTATGGTTATGGTCATGGAACAAGCAAAAAAAAAAAAAAAAAAAAAAAAAAAGAACTGATTACCAAGCTTGCTGGCTCTCTGCACGTTGACGTCACGAATGCCTTCCATTAGTAACGCAGGTGTTTTCCATGTATCAAGAGTTCATTATTGGTCGTACTCGATTTCCTATACTTATAATAATGCATTGTTGCTTACATGGTCTTTTAAAATTTATGTCATGTGATTTATAAAACAGAAAGGGCGTGCTGCAGCATTGCAGCACGTAAGGACGACGACCCGCCCCTGCCTTAGTGTTAGCTTAGTAATTTGGTGTAATATGTTATAATTGGAAATTACTGGAGATAAACTATTCAATTCATTCCTCTTCATTTGATTGTTCTGTGAAATGACAAATACAAATGTTCTTAAATTGAACTTTTAGATATTAGGGCATGTTATTTCTAAATAAAATAAAAAAAAAAATCTGCTTTAGCTAAATACAAGCTTAACGTCATGCCGATGTAGTGTCAGGATAGCTTAAGCTGGTTAAGGCAACGACACAGTAAGCCGAAGATCTGTGGTTGAAATTTCCACTATGACATTGAGTTTTCAGTTCTTTTCAACAATAATGTAACTCCACTGCTTCTATAATTGTTTAACTGTAAATGCATCTCACCGCCTTCACCCCACAATTATCTGATCGAACATATTCGACTTGCTCTCTGCCACTTTTATAAGACTGAAGTTGAATTTCCGTATTATTTTTAGATACCAACACACGAATGTTTTAATAATAACGTAAACGTCTATTGTTTCCATTTAGTTATAGTAAATATTTGTTGTTTGTATAACAAGCACCACAGGTATACGTATTCTGTCCTAAAGTGCGCAATAAATACAAATTCATTTCTGTGCATTGAACAGATGAATAGAGAAAATTGCCAAAATTATATTTTCAAACTTTTATACAGTTTCATTAATGAAAGTTTCATTCATATGCTACATATGTATGAAGAATGCTTTTAAAACTAGTGTGGCATCTGTATCCCCTATCCCCACATTTATACGCTTTTAACTGCAGTAGTCTATTGGCGGTCTTTCATCTTTGGAACATATTACCTCTCGGCAATGATATAAACTTATGTAACTTGTCACTAGGGTTCTACTTTTTCTTGAGTTTTATATGTACATACTCCCTCCACACACATATACACACATATTTTTACACGCTGGGATGGATAGAGAATGATTTCAGATAGAGGAAAATTCACACCCCCAGCTACGAATCGAAACTGGGACCCCTTCTTCGTAATTTTGTACTCTGCATTTTGCAACTCTTCCCAGGAAACAAAAATTACTCCCATACTTTTTGCAGTATTTGGGTTAATTTCAGCTCATTTTTTAGAAGATATCTCTCTACTAATTGATATTAGTATTAAATATGGTAGTTTACCCCAATTGCGTAAATTCTCTCCTTCTAAATATGAATTTCTCCCTCCTCAAGTTCTACTCTGAACAGCTTTGTTCCTAATACAAGTAAAGAATTTTCTAAGTAAATAACGATTAGATTAGATTAGATTGATTTGCGTTCAGAATTTAATTCTGTTTTGGATCTACTTTGGTGTTAATCATACACTTGGTGTTATTTTCAATTAATGGCTGATGGACTTCTTACTCCACTAACCTTATTGTTACTACGAGCACAATGCATGGAAAACTGCATCTAGACAATTTTACGAAATTTCTTCAGTATGAGAAAAACTGCTCGTTAAATGCAGGGCCTGGATTCTTTAATTTTTGCACCATAAACTTTGTTATTATGGACATAAAGCCTTCTGTGTCCCAAATTAATGAAACTTATATTTTGTTCATTTTAGGCAACTTCTTAAATTTTAGGTCAGTATTTGATTATTGTTCTGACCTTTGCGTATTTAGTTACTTTCGCGTACATACATTTAGTACATAAAGTTCTGTACTACTGCCATTTTACTTAAGGTCAACTTTTAAAGGTTTCATTTATTCAACTGATACATAAGAGTAACTTCGTCAAGTCCTTATTCATATTCCTGGGGTGAGGGGCTGTGTATGGCATCCCTTCTAAATACTTAATTTCGAAAGGGCTGCCCTCTGATGGAGGGGTGGCTATTGTCATGGGAATAGGTATAATTACAGTTCTGAATTCACGTCTCAAAACAGGGACCTGACGACAGGTCAGCATTCATGTTTCGCGTTTATGAGTATGTACAATGAATGTTAATAAACAGGGATAGAAAGTTGAGGAAAAAGCTTTTTTGTCCTTTTTGCCTTTTTAACAAATTTTATTACATGTCCTTTTTAGCCCTTTTGTTTCGTTAAACAGCTTTTTTTCAACTTTAACTTCTTTTGACTATCTGTTTCCTATTCAATAGGGTCTAGCTCGAATTTCAATTATAATATGAAGTCCTAAGATTGGCTACAGCAGGTAACAGATGAGAGAACCTTTCCAATGTATTCAAGTTAATAGCACCAGCAGAGAAAAGAGTAAACCCTCTCTAAATATCCCGTTAATTTTGACCAGCATTGTGACAATTACCTCGAGGTGGGTAGGAGTGGGTAGATTGGTTTCGCCGCAGTTTCGCAGTTTCTGAAAGAAATCCTGCCCGCAAACATGCCAAAAACTAAGCATAGCTAAGCGTCTCTATGGTCCTTTTTTCCAATCTTTAGGTCATTTTTGGCATATTTTAGGTCTTCTTATATGTCCTTTTTAGATAATTTATACGTCCTCAACTACCTAGCCCCATTAATAAATGCTGTTGTCATCATCTTTGTGTCATATCATAGGCTGAATGAATTGTGTATATCTAACCTGGAAACTCAAAGAATAATTACAATTTTTCAAGACGTGGCAAAAGAGTTTTCTTATGATTCTCTTTTCAGTACGAACAGGGAATAGTACACTGGCAGAAAAAAATGCAATCTTTCTGGACTGTGTTCTTTGGAACATGGGCATAGTATGTGGATATTGAGCAGTTATACATATGTATTGGTGAATGAAGTTATATTTATTATGCACTACCTTTAATTAAACTCTTCATTAAAGTTAACCAATCTTGATGGTGTTGCATTTTTCAACCCCAGTGCATATTTTTACCCTCTTTGCTACGTATCGTAAGTGGGAAAAGTATTTCATTCCACCCCAAATTTCTATATAGAAACTTCAGCGAAAATACGTGTTTTAAGATCCCTGAACGTACAAGACAGCTGTGTGTGTGTGTGTGTGTGTGTGTGTGTGTGTGTGTGAGAGAGAGAGAGAGAGAGAGAGAGAGAAATAGCGAGAGAGAGAGTGAGAGAGAGAGAGAGAGAGAGAGAAACATAACTCAAGATCAAAAAGTATGTTACATACCAAACTTGATATTTAAGCTAAGTATCTTCCACGGATTTGACACAAAAATCTTCAATAAAATCTCCACCACACACTACTGTTCACACGGACCATCTTCATAAACGTTTGATTTTCTCAAAAATGGCTCCAACGATTTTGATTACAATATATTTAAGATGTTTTCATGACAAATGAAATGTATGTCTGGAACGTTTTAGGTTATGACCTCAAAAGTCCACTTCATTCTGGATAACTTTTTGCATAATTTGTAAACCTTAAGACATAAGCTACAATTTACCACACAAAAAGGAAGATCTCGTTAAAACACAGAAAATATTTATTTGGATGAAAATTTCCAAGATATTCATAGCAATTTGTGTGAATTTTCCAATAAAACACACTTTTCAATAATAATTTAGGCTTTCCTCAAATGGGAAGTTATTTTCCCTTTTTTTTTTCCATCTCCCGACCATGCAAAGATAACGGAATTTCAAGTGCATCACATAGCGAACAGCTCTTAAAAGATGTTGCAATCAAAGCCTACTGCATTGCCATTCTTGCAACTACATGAAATTAGCAATGTCATAACTTCTACAAATTTTATCTTGATTATTAAGAAGCAGATAGAGGAATAAGCATTTGTAAAGAGAGTTTGTACAAAAGTAGAGAACTTAATATGGCTGCAACATTTCAGATTGCTAAACAATTAATTTTCTTAATTATTTATCATAAATCTTTTACTGTCTACTTTTTTCTATTTATGTAGCAGTTATACCAATGTACAAATCAGTTTATATAATTATATATCCACGCTAACGTTAATAAATAAAACATTGTTGTAGTTACCTTTGTATGTAATTATTGTGCAACTTGTTAAGCATTTTAGTCATTTTATACGTCACTTTACAAATATGTTAGGCCATTACATTCCTGGTACTGATCATATGCATCTCACTTATCCGTACACAAACTTCAACTCTTTCAACACAATAAATGTGACTGTTTCTATCCATGTAACAACAACCTAATGTAATCACTAACGGGGAGATTCCCATGACGTCATATTTTTAATGAAGTCTATAATCTGAGTTCCAAGTAAGTAAAAGCACATATATACATGTCTTCTGATGAAATTTATGCACTTTTTACTGGGTCTTAAAAGTCATATTTCTCACTTGTTAGGTCTTTGATCATATTTATGCTTATTTCTATGATCAAAGCATATTTTGGTCATATTGTGGGGATCATTATAAAGTAGTCAGGAGCCATTAGAAATCAAATAAACCTACTGCAGCCCTGCTCACTTGTTTTTAGAAGGTTCCTTTAACAGTTAGCAAACGTTCGTACAGGTGGGCTTGAAGCAGTGTTTGAAGATTCTGAGCCGGAATTTTCCCCAGATCATTAACTTACTTCAAATATGCTCCTATAACCTCATGTGATGTGGAAGGTAGTTTCTCCAGATATAAGAACATTTTGTCTGAAAAAAAAAGGAGGCTTCCAGTATGACAACTTAAAAATGTTTATGGTCATTCAATGTAATTTTGTTGCTGATGAGAACTAACCCGCAGGTATGAATGTTTTATTTTTCTTAATTATTCTTTATCTAAGTTACAATAATTATTATTCTCTAATTTAGTACCTTTTAAACTTACAAATTCCGTAAAATGCTGGATTAAGAAGCATAGAACTTTTTCTGCAAAAATGATTAAAATGTAAATTATTAATTGTTAATTAAGGTTTAATTGTCAACTAATATAATATGATCCATAAATTCATTAAGTTATAGAGGTAATATTTTAGTCTTTTGGGGTCATATGTAAGATATTTTTAGGTCATAAATACATGCATATTTTCCATTTTCAGGTCACAGAAATCGGCCCCTTGGTAATTACATACGTAATATGTTGTGTTGCATGGACACCAAAAGACTAAACTGCTAATGCAACCTATATTAATTAAATAAAAGTGAAGTAGTGAATTCAAAGAGGATGCATCTATAACATACACATGGTACAAATGTATGCTGATGCATTAAATAGTTTTGGGTAATTGAACATGAATTTAGCAAGGAGTTTTCATCTTCCTTCGACTGGGACTGACGTGGTATTCCGATTCATCAATTCTTCAACTGTCCCTTTCAATTTAATAACATATGACAGTGGACTGATCCTCTAATAACTATAAATTAAATATATGAGTCAGGTTGAGCATAGTTAAAGTGGTTTTAGATTTGCATTCCGAGTGTTAAGTGGATGACAAGGCTTTTTCTATACCGATCAAGTAACAGGGAGGTGGGGAACAGTAATAAGCGCAGAAAACCTTTGACCTACCAATATTAACGTATTTATTGGGTAGAGCGATCGAATAATACCGTTGATCATTCAGAGAAATAGCGCGGGCCGTGGCCTAAAAACGGCAGCCACAGTCACTCCACATGAAGATGGCTGTGATTAGATGTCTATAGTTGGGTTACTCCACATTGCACGGTGGCTTTTTAAACAATCATTATTGAATTAATTCTATATACGAATTAAGTCAATAGTTTTCAGATTACACAACATTCATAGCGAATGAAGAGGACATTACATATATAACATGACATAACAATAAAGATAATAGCGACCTGATTATAAGCACTCGTTAACTGCAAAAAGGACTTGTTTTATCCTAGTCTGAAAATCAGTTCATAACAGGAAATAATCTTGTCTCTTCAGAATAGCCTCCAACCAAAAGCAACCCTTTCCAGAATAACCAGTAAACAGAATTTTTTCCGCAGATTGCAAGTAATAAGTGTACAAATTATCGAGTTGAATAATGAAATATCTTATGTTTGAAAAATTATATATTATCTAAACATAATAAAATGACTAAATAAAAACTAAAATGGCAAGTAAATGGAAAGTAACACAAATAAAAAGAAAATATTCTAAAATTATAAAGTAGCATAATGGCCAAAAATGATATAACACAAATTCGCTTTCATAATCTGCGACCCATAATTTTTGCAGGTCTGGTCAATTGACGCAGTTATCTATAGGATTCCAAAGATACAACATTTTGAGGAAAATTGCGCGGGATAGGTTTTCCACTTACATAGCGGTTGTCCTTAAACGTGGAACGCTTTTTCCCAGAAAGTCATATGGATCATGGCCAACCAAACAGAAAGCAGAAATTTTCTTTTGTTCTGAGAGTTAGAATAAAAATAATTGTTTAAAGTAGAAAATCTTAAGTCCACTCTCTTTCACTCCCCCCCCCCTCTCTCTCTCTCTCTCTCTGTCTGTCTGTCCCTCGAATGCTTCTATAAGTTTTGATAAGATTACCTTAGCAAGGGTAATATTATTGTATTAAACTAATTATTTTGACTTTGTGTAACAACCATCCATAGTGTATAACGGAAGAATTATTTTATTTCACCCATAAACTCAATATTGACACATCAGCTGATACATGTCTTAAGCTCGCTTCAAAGGTGATAGAAATAACGAACCGTTTTTGAAAAACATATTTACCGCGTAGCATACGAGGTTATGTGGCCTAATTTACAGATGCAAGATAAATGCCAATCTTCGAAGATTCCCAAGAAGGTCCCCTTTCCAAAATATTCGCCGTTATTTCACACAGGTGGTTTTTTTCTACTTTGTTAATATTCTTTAGGTTTACGTGATGTAATGCACAGACTGGAGTTTAATCGACCATACAGCAACCCGAATTTAAACATCTGACCAAAGCTTCAGTCTCCTGTATTGTTCTTGTGTCTACAGCGAAATATGAAAGAAAGAATTTTGATTATCTCGAGTACTCTAAAATATACAAGAAAACATACGGTTTTGTAAAAAAATATTGTAGAAGATATGTTAAAATATATGACTTCATGTTTTTGCCTCTCACCAATTCTAGCAACTGAAATGCTTCAATCTATCCTGAACATTAAAAGAGTTATGACAATGAATTAATCCACTTTAAAAATAAATAAAAGATTAAAAGTTAACATAATTATTTGCTGAGTACTTACATGATTAGCTGCATATTCATTTTCAATTATGAAATTATAATTGTACGAATATGTGTATGCGTTACGTGGGTACAATATCACTTTTTATATTCACACAATAGACGTTAAGTTTTTAAACTCTTAACCCACTATTATATTCTAAACCTATTCCTGAACTTTGTTATTAATAGTTTACAATTGTGAAAA
This sequence comes from Mantis religiosa, assembly GCA_030765055.1. Lineage (NCBI taxonomy): Eukaryota > Metazoa > Arthropoda > Insecta > Mantodea > Mantidae > Mantis > Mantis religiosa. The sequence goes on along the minus strand of CM060950.1, from coordinate 48,890,356 downwards.
ATAATCAATAGGAAACAAAGTTTATAACATTTAGTTTTGGTTAATAAAACATTTAAGAAAGCTATGCCTACAAATTTGGAATAATGTGCTACGACAAATATCCTTTTCAGCATCCGTAGAATATTTTATTAAAATCCTTTAAAATGACTGAAAATCGAGTAATTCGTTTTTCTAACAACCCTCCTGCTTTTTGATTTATTACAAGTAGACAGGTTTGAAAGCATCGAGATGTAGATTATGAAGAATGTCAGACTAATGTCAAATTTAAATCCAGTTTCTGCACATTACTATTCTGACAATGCCCTTTTCACCTCCAAACGACTTTTATCTCCTTCAATACTTTGCAATTCAAGGAGTTGCTGCGGCGGCGCATGTAATGAAATGCCATTTTTTATTAAAAAGTGCATGCCAGACTGAATGTCGAATGTATAATATAAACCGCATTTGTTCCGAGCATTAAAAACATTCAGAAATGCATACGTTTTCAGGTTACATAAGTTTCAGAAGTGCATTGCACGTTTTCCCACCGGACGTTATGAATAACAAAAATATTCCAGCTTTTTGTTAACAAGTAATGATGACGTTCGGAAAATAAGAGTTGTTTTAAGTTACCGCTAGCAACGTTCCTGCGAGAGTTGGGAATGCTTTTTAGCCACAACTTTAAATTATAATAGAGGTAATTGCACTCTGTGTAATTAATTCTGAGCCCTGCTCCACATTCCAAGAACTGTTGTATGATGACAACAGGTGTTAACTCCTTTGACACGCATTCCATATGGAAGTCCACCGCTATTTTACTGTTGCTATTGGTCGGTGTGGTTTATTCGCCTTTGGAATGCGAGCAAAAAGGAAACGCGTTATAATAAGCATTGGATATAAACTTAAGCTGTCAGCGACAGAGTCACAGGGTACCAAAAAAATACCAATCCGTATTCAAAACATACTGGAAATATTGAATTACGATGGCATTAATAACACAAATCTATTTTTACTTTCTCTACTACGTGTAGTGAGTAGGGGCAGTATTGCATTCCACCTAAAATTCGATACAGAAATTTCAAGGGAAACATGTCTTATGACTTCTGAATAAATAAATAAATAAATAAATAAATAAATAAATAAATAAATAAATAAATAAATAAATAAATAAATAAATAAATAAATAAATAAATAAATAAATAAATAAATAAATAAATAAATAAATAAATAAATAAATAAATAAATAAATAAATAAATAAATAAATAAATAAATAAATAAATAAATAAATAAATAAATAAATAAATAAATAAATAAATAAATAAATAAATAAATAAATAAATAAATAAATAAATAAATAAATAAATAAATAAATAAATAAATAAATAAATAAATAAATAAATAAATAAATAAATAAATAAATAAATAAATAAATAAATAAATAAATAAATAAATAAATAAATAAATAAATAAATAAATAAATAAATAAATAAGTGAGTGAGTGAGTGAGTGAGTGAGTGAGTGAGTAAGTAAGTAAGTAAGTAAATAAATACATAAAAAGCATTTTAGAAAAAAAATCCGCGTGTGCGTGTGTGTGTGCGCGCACTTGCGCGTGTCAACGACGTAACTAAAAGCAACAAAAATGTGGTTAATTACCATATTTAAAGAATGCGATACGAAGATTTTCAAGAAAATCTCCACATCCCAAATCAACCTTTACACTGAACATATTTCGAAATTTTTTAATTTCCTCAAAAATGGCCCTAACGATTTTGACTGAAATGACATATGTTTACAAGTTCTTGCCAAATTAACTGTAAATCGTGAATTTTCTGATATCCTCAAATGTTCTTTTCATTTTGGATGGCTTTTGCAAAACTGGTAAGCAGTGGTAAGAAAAAAATAGAATCCTGCCATACACAGACACACACACATACACACACACACACACACACACACACACACACACACACACACACACACACACACACACACACACACACAGATAGTAGCATGTCTGCCTCACGTTCAAGATGTCCCGAGTTCGAATCTCGGTCAGGGTGAGTTACATGGATAAGGTTTTTTCCGGGGTTTCTCCCTTATACTTACAGACGAATGTCGAGTAGCTCTAAGGTCCATGGACCCTGGACTCATTTGAGCATCATTTCACCCATTTCATTCACCGTCCGATATGACGTAACTTTGGAGGACGTAAAATTAAAACACACACACACACACACACACACACACACACACACACACACACACACACACACACACACACACACACACACAAACACACACACACACCAGAAAATATATATCTCTTATAAACACACGGTTTACATGATATACAATTTATTTATGTAGTGAAACATTTAGAAGACATTTCTTCCTATTTTTTTTAATTCTCCAATACTTATCTTTTCTCAAATAAGAATTCTCCTTTTTAATCTCTTTGCCTTACAATAGAACAAAATTTCAAAGCCATCACATTGCGAAAAGTTTTAAAAATTTTTACTTGGCTTTAAGCATACTCTATTTCCACGATTCCCTTGCATCCATATAAAAATGGCAATAAGTTAATTACTGCAACTATTTATTTCGATTCGTATAGAGTAGAAAGAGGAATAAGAATAGTTTGTATAAGACGAGCAAATGTCATGTTTGTGCAACAATCAGATTCTCTGTTGTTTTTAGGTTACGTTGTATGGAATAAAGCAACTAATGAATTCCAGCAGATATAATTCTTGTCAATCAGTGACTTAATATACGTTCTCCAAAGCATTGATAATAAAACGTTCAGAAAACAATTACTGATTTTATGAGTCTTTATAAACACAATAATTAATATTTTGATGCTTCATATATAAATGCTACATGTTATTACATGCATTTGTAATACAACTATTTTCTTTCTCTGGCTACGTAAAAATCATTATCATGAATTATATAAAACAGCGTTATCAGAAAGAGCTGTGCTCCATTTAGTTCGTTTAAGCAGGGTTCAACCGAGTTATATAAATTACAGTTAAGACGGCAAAAGATCCTCTCCAATGAACATTTATACATTGGTAATCAACGTTTTTTGCGAAAGTTGAACACCGCGGGTCGTTGCGGTAATTAGAGGAGAGGTTACAACTCCCACTTATTTGTGCATTTCAAGGGTGACGTCATTGGCTCCCACTTGGTATGAGTGTGTACAATAAACACGTTTGTCCTAGTGCCCTGCATATGTTTTAATCATTCTCTTTAGTGCTAGTTCGTGTCAGTCGTCATCTTTAGGAGGTTCGGGACATTATTCCAGTTTGAGCCCTCTAAAATCAAGAATGATGACAGAAATGAACAATCTCCAAAGAAAAGTCAAAAGCCACATGTTGCCAGTTAAATGTCAACAACCAAGTCATATCACCAGTGCCATGAAAATGAAGTAATAAAAGCTTAAGACTTAGTGAAAAATGAACACCTCTTTGATTCATTCTTGTGCAACTGTTTTATTTTTAATTCATACTCCTTCAACCAGGGGTTTCCAAACTTTTGCGCGAGGACGATTGCCAAAGAGGGCAGAGGGACCTCAAAGAAAAGAAAAGGAATAAACGAATGAAGAGGAATTGATGACGATACAATAATAATAATAATTATAATAATAATAATAATAATAATAATAATAATAATAATAATAATAATAATAATAATAATAATAATAATAATAATAATAATAATAATAATAATAATAATAATAATAATAATAATAATAATAATAATAATAATAATAATAATAATAATAATAATAATAATAATAATAATAATAATAATAATAATAATAATAATAATAATAATAATAATAATAATAATAATAATAATAATAATAATAATAATAAATAGTTTTCAATAAGTAAACAATACTTTAAGGCATGTTTATATCAATGTTATAGGTAAATACACTGATAATGACCATTGAGCATGGTATTTGTTAAATATATATGTGCATTTAGTAGATTTTGAGAAAATATTCACTTTTCATAAAAATGCAATTTTTCGGGAATTCCGCGACCCAGGTTTGATTAGCTGTAATTGCATTTACCTCCACAGGAAGGATTTACAGCACATTAACGTGCGTTTCATTATCATCTGATTTATTGAAAAATATATTTATCACTATTTCCATTAATTTGTTGTGTGAAGTGTGAGTTAGCCAGTTTCTTGGCTGGAGTAGTTGCTAGACATGATGCTAGTGGTACCAATTTCTACAATTGTTACACTGACAGTTCGCTTATTTCGGTTTTATAACATTAGTTCTCTTCTATAATCTGCTAAAACAACTTCTGGTTTTACTCTCATCTACACCCAAAGCCAAAAATATAACTCAAATCACTTTTATATCTAAATAATTGCAAAGAAACATGAATGAAGTGATCAGCTGTTATAGGTACAACCTATTGGTACAGGTTAGCTTTAACACTTATTTTCTTTAAATGCCCACGAAACTTACAAACAGGAAAAGTCTGAAAACAGAAAGTGTGAAAACAAATTTACAGAGTTTGGCAACTCCAACTGAACCATGCCCATTTAGGATACATCTTAACCAAATATTAAAAATATTTAGGGGCTAAAAACACTTATAAACTACACATAATCTAAAAGCTTAATATCTGACACATTTAAAAGGTAAGAAACAAAATTTACCTATAACCTCCCTTTCAGCCCCTCTTCTTAAGAATCTTCAGTATTATCCAATGATTATTTTTAACACAATCGGTTATGTCCATGAAACTACGCTCCACGGCAAAGCATAAAATCCTAAGATTGTAGAAATCGATTCAATATAAGAGTAAATATTTTATCTTCTGAAAGATTGCGGGGCTCTGCATTTCAGCAATCGATACTTTAGTTATAAGATAATTACAAAAGCAAAACAAAACCATCCTGAAATATTGGAACAGTTGAAACTATCATCCTCGCCAGATATTGAAAACATAATTTATCTATATAAACGCTAAGGCACAATGTACAACATTATTAAATATGAAGAAAGAAAAGAAATCTATGTAAATATACTTCCGATCGCGTAGTTCACGAATGGACTGCGAAATGTAATTTTGCTGTATTATCCATGAAGTAATAATGCTGGACGGCTGGCGCAGGCGCGGAGACCAAATTGAATAAGATTTGCTCATGTCTTGTAAAGTTTAAGGTCTCCTTTCAGAAACATTCCCTGTTGATAAAACTTACTACTACTTTAATACTACAAGGGTCGGCTAAGTATCGGGTCTCACATAGAGATGGCACCACTGGGCCAGTTTAACGGATAGCATCATATAGTTTAACCTTAGAGTATCTTGTATCCACAGTTATAGGTGAATAGCTTGTTTAGTTTCTGAACGAGAGCATTTTAAACAATACAAGTGTGGAGGTTTCACGAAAATGGAGGATTTGAAAAACGAGCAGTGATTAAATACTTCCGTTTGAAAGGCTTAACGCCTAAGGATATCAGGGAGGAAACGGACAGTACACTGAAAGACTCTTCCCCTTCATATACAATGATTAAAAGGTGGTTGCAGAGTTTAAAATGGGACGTACGAGCACTAGTGATGAGCCTCGCTCTGGACGCCCTGTGGAAGTCACAACTCCAGAACAAAATGGCTCTGCGATATCCCGTGAGGCTCGCATCCGAAATATTCGATTTCGATTCACATAGGGTTAATCAGTCTGTCCATGGGGTTAATCATGATCTCCATGGGTCATCTACGATAGCCCCATTTCTAATATAGATTTCCTGCCCCCCTCCTCCATCATTTCCTTTCATCTATTTCAGGGTTGCAGAATGAGGTCACGGTGGTTGGTATGCCACGGCAGGACGACGGATGTACACTATGAACATATTTCTTCCTGGCGCTGGAAAGGATTGCTAGTACCTCCGTGCTTCTTGTGAATGTCTCGTCTGTTCCCGTGGCCTCCAGGTTGCAGGAGGCTAAGTCAGGGCTAGCCGCGTCATGTTGAAATCGTCCATTATCGTTGTCTGGGTCTGGTCGCCTTTCGGCTCTCCCCTTCTCTCTTCCTCCCAGGAAGTCACGTTGGAACTAGGCCCACTATGGTCTATGTTGCTGTGCTCCAGTTAGCCCCTCCGCCTGACTACGCTTTACTGCTTTAAAATACGTACATGCTAGTATGCACTTTGATTTTGCAGAATAAAATGAAATGTTTTGTCACTGAATTCGCCCTGGTTCCCCACCACGCGAGTTATAACAACCCTTTCAAAATGGAACAAATAAAAGCACTGACTTCCTGGTATACCGGATACATTACATAATAAAAACCGTACCAATATATCTCTAAAATTATTTGTTCACCATAAATGAATGAGCTCAATATGCATGACGAGACGAGTGCTATGGCCTACTCAGCGCAGAATCAGCAGTTCCAAGTATTTCTTACAGAGATTGTTAGCGCTGAATAATCAAAGCAGCTACCAAAACATTACCAAGCTCAAATTTAGCCTGAGAAACGCTAAGCAATGGAAAGGAATGTTCCTTGACAGTTTTATGTCATCAGCATTTTAAGTTCAAGTTGGTCTTCCTTATTTACGATCCACTTCCTCTTGGTCCTTTAAAGTGAAACTTAAGCTATATTTGGATGAAATATGTGCTTTAATAATTTATACATCGTAGATCTAAGCAGAACATTGGGAAATGTTTCATGTTGTGATTTAATTCTTTTGACAGGTTAACTAGACTTTATATCCCTCCCTTCTTTTTCTTTAGTTTTTAAATTCTAAATTCTGCTGCATGTAAAATAAATCAACTGTCAGTTTATTTCATCCACATATCAAAAGAAAGAAGCTAAATTAAATTAAAAAAAACGGGACATCACTATTCGGTCTCATTACACGAAGTGCGAAAGTAAATAAATGTAACGGTTTTCGGATTATTTCAACTTAAACGTTGTATTTTCACTTTGCATATTCCTTTCTCTACCGCTAGATCGAGGAATTTTGTATTCCATTCCATATTATGATTCCAACATTTCATAAAAAATACAGCTTTTGATTCGCTTAGCAGAGAAAAGATTGTTAGAAAAGCATTTGTGGTTATGTGTGTATGTGTGTGTGTGTGTGTGTGTGTGTGAGAGAGAGAGAGAGAGAGAGAGAGAGAGAGAGAGAGAGAGAGAGAGAGAGAGAGAGAGAGAGAGAGAGAGAGAGAGAGAGAAGCCAATTGCAAATCGCCACAAAAATCTTACGTTTGGTATTTAAATCCAACAGTTTCCAATGATGTTCTGGGATAATTTTCTGCAAATTCCCTCTCTCCAAACACCTCTAACTGTTTTAATAATAATAATAATAATAATAATAATAATAATAATAATAATAATAATAATAATAATAATAATAATAATAATAATAATAATAATAATAATAATAATAATAATAATAATAATAATAATAATAATAAAATTATATTAAAATTGTCATTATTATCATTCCTATTATCATAAGTAATGTTCCGAGTAGTTTTGAATTTATCTAGCAAAGTTCAAAACCATGAGTTGCATTTGTAGAGACCATTTCACGAATAAAACAAATTGTTAAAAGCAATAAAACAAGCTACTTGATTCCCTAGATCACATAGGCCTACATTAGTACATGAATGAAACGTAACCTCACAAGTTACGGCATACAAGATTAATACTTCTTACAGGCCGTGCACAAGTTAACTCTTTGGTCTAAGGCCGTCAGGTGGCGCTGAGTGACTACAAGAAAATAATAAGGTAACATAACCTCTATTTTCAAACTACAAATTTTATTTATTTTAAACTACAATAAAGTTTCAGTTCAATATTAATTTTGTATAACAACAAACTTCATTTAATTATTTAAATTCACAATTATAAAATTGGAATTTTTTAAAGTTGAATGTTATACCCAACAGTAAAGGAACATGTGATAACACTGGGCAACCATGAAAATGTTTCGGGCTTAAAAATAGTGGATTTACATGTATTTCCATTTGCTGAATTTAAAAATCACCATAAAAATGATAGATTAGCTCTTGTTTTGAAGATAAAGTAACATTTCATTTTTAGAGTGAAGATTTTAAATTTGGGGGAATTTTTTTGGTAGTTGGCACACCTGTCAAATAACAAAACACAATCAGAGAGAAATTTTGGAAATTAAGTGATGCAAAAGTTAAGGAAGATATTTTGGTCGGACCACAAATAAGAGAACTTGTAAAGGATCCTGCATTTGACTAAATTTTGGAGGGGGAAAAAAGGAAGCTTGGGAAGCCTTCAAGGGTGTTGTTCATGGATTTTTAGGCAACAAAAGAGATGACAACTACAAGCATTTGGTGACAGTGCTCCTGTAAAAATACCGTGACCTTGGATGCAACATATCCCTTAAGATCCATTTTCTCCACTCTCACCTAGACTTTTTCCCTCCTAATTGTGGAGCTGTTACTGATGAACATGGGGAGAGATTCCATCAGAACATTTCTGTTATGGAACAAAGATATCAGGGCCGTTGGAATGAAGTAATGCTTGTGGATTACTGTTGATCTTTGTATAGGGATTCAGCGGAACTCCATCACAAGAGGAAAACTAAAAGACGACGAAGTCAATAGGCCACCACATGATTCTCTTCAGACACGAGTATCTGCGAAGTATTTTTCCAGCAATTTAGAACTCTTAGCATGTAATTACCAGTTTAAAACATCAAATGCACTTTCATTGTTGTTAGCACGTATGTAATTAAAATGTATCATTTTCCCTCAGTCCGTTAATATGTAATACCTCCACCTTGTGTATGTCATAGAAACTAGAGCTAATAATTTTTTTTTCATTGTCATATTTGTTTTTCTTAAGCCAAAATTAGTAGGAGTTGCCTCATGAAGTACTCGAAACATTTTTTTTTTTTTTTTTTGCCCAGTGTAATTGCTGAGCGATAGTTGTGCGTGGTGTACAATTATCGATTTAGAGATCAGCGATTCGTCGGTATTTGACGAATCCTAGTATTTGATTGGTCATGACGTATGTGTGAAATACGTCATTATAATTATACGATTTGCCTTAATTTTACAACATAGCTAAGGTTTGGAATGGCAGTTATTACTGAAAGCAATAATTATTTGATACAGACCAACTACGAATAGCGTTCTAGCAGCTGCAACTGTTGGTTTAGGACTTCTGTACGTACGTATATACGACTGGCCTGCACGTTCGCTTTTTTCTAATATTTATCTTTTAAGCTTTTCATCAGCCCACGAGTTAAGCGTGCCATTAACACATTGACTATGGGCATGTGGTGTTCTTTTTTTGAGACACGCTTCTTTCTTGCCATAGATTTACACGCGAGCAACCGGAAATATACGCGTGTGGTATTTCTTTGGTTTGAACGGACATAACTGATGTAGCCTTCCGGCAACTTTTACTGCGTGATAGAGGGAGAGATTGATGATACCTACAAAATTTTCTCTGTGTATGCTACAGCGGAGCAGCGATTTGGTGGCGTACGGGTTTGCTGTTTTATACACAGTGAAACCTCAAACTGCGCTTTACAGACATTGGGACTGATGTTTTACGTGAAAATTACAATCTTTTCAATAGCTTAATTACTTATATCACATAAATATTCTGTAGAAACCTATGAATCGATTTCGCTAAACAGTTTTCACAATACACCATTTTAAGAGCCCATGCTTCAATCACTCGCGTGCTGCCTTTTAATCCCATTAGACCCTTTTCATAATTTTTTTTTTTCTGTTTTATATTTTTGCGAACGAAACGTATCCTTTACATTTCAGGTAACTTTTAACACCATCAACCACAATCAAATTATATAACCTTCAATCAAATATGTATATTTATTTTCACTGTGCTTAAGATGGAAAGTGTCACTTTTATATCTTTCTGAGAAATATGAATGCACAAGTTAGTTTCAAAAGTTTACATTTTTAGAACATTTATCCTTAAATGTATTTTAATTGCAACTCGACTGAAGGATTTAATTCTACTCTTCATCTCAAATGTACTGGCATGAAGTGAGACGTTTAATCTCGGATCCATTGGTACACCCCTAGAAATGCCAGATTTGCCTTACAATACGTACGAGTGATTACAAATTAAAACAATACAAAAGCTGCCATTAAAGGTAAGTAAAACCCTGTTGGAAATGCCATAGATTTATATACCATCTTATCACACAACGTAACGAAAAAGTCACAAATATGTGAAGTGCAAACCTAAATGACAAGAAAACAAATGAAAATGTTAAATAATATAAAACAATCTACGTATTAATGGGAGCAATTTGTTTTAAGGGAACAGGAGTAGTTTAAAAGGTGAGCCTGAAAAGATTTCTTGCAATATTTTCTAAAAGTTCTAGTAAATGTCCTTTACTATTGTACAGCTTCTGTAAATTATTCTTATGCAACCTATATTTCCATCGGTTTCACGTTAATCAAGATCAACATTTGTGGATACTGCTTATTAGTAATAAGTTATTACCAGACATCGCCGCCCGTACACCTTTAAAGGGATATGAAATTTACGAGTATCGCAGTATATAACTGCTGACGTCAGTTCCGGGGACAACACGCAGGGATAGTGCGGTGGCAACGCGTAGCTTTAGTTTCATTACAGCTACTGCTCCCCACCTTTCAGGGAGTGCAAGGTGTTTGACATATTGTGTTAATAGCCTTACTTTCACAACAATTATTGGAAAATCTCCATTTTATAAATCAAAAGTTTTAGATATTATCAACAACCATTAAACAGTTTGAAAAATGTTTTCTCGAGCTGTCTAAAAGCATTTGAGGAGGTGTCTGCAAAAATTAATAATATTGAGAATGCACCACCTACCAAACGAACCAAAAATGAATTGTCCAGTATTAAACACAAAAATACTGTATTTTTCAGTAGTGCGTAATATAAGAAATAAACTAAGTATCGGATAAACATATGAAAATGATTTGTACCACTCACATGCACCATTAAGGTCATGTGACGTTGAACGAACTTTCTCACAATATTTTTATATTGTTTCAGCGAGAGGTGTAGAAAATTCACATTCGAAAATTTACGAATGTACATGGTTTGTTAATTCCCGCATTGAAAGCAATGAGAAGGATGGCATGTTGTAACGTAGCTTACATTTTGTACCGGACCGGACTGTACACACACAGCGCTTCTGTATACTTGTTGACACAGACGTTTGTTGATGTCGCGCCTGGCCTTGTATAGTGCCTGTGCGCGTACACTGATTGCCAAGGTGTACGGGATCCGATGTCTGGTTATTACACATTACGTCCTAGTGGGGAGAGAGAGAAACAGCCGAGTGGATATTCGGGAAGTTCGATGTGACTAATTGTTCATATCATTCCAGAGCATTACAAGAGACGGGCCTACAGCAGGAGGACCTTAAAATATTAATATCTGCACCAATATTAATTAACGGATTATTATCAGAAAATTCAATATATACATTTCAGTTGCCATACAAATAACTAAAATGTACGGAGCCATGATTCGGAAAATAATAAACTTCCAAAAATGTTCCATGCAAGGCCTAGTTCGGGACTGGGGAGCTTTTTTGAAAATATTGGAGCCGTATCTTTTGGAGATACTGAACTTAAATACATATATCCACAGGTTATAATCTCATTCCTTAATTTAATTACATGGTGTAATTAAAATAACTCTGATCCTACTTTCGATACTCAGATATACGTTACACGTAAAAATTTGGAGGTGAATCCAACATCTGATCCTGGTAGAGAATAGGAGGGTATCGAGTTCCATATCGAATACTGCCGAGTTTTTTTACCGTAATTTACGTCCTCCAACGTTAAGTCATGTCGCACGATGAATGAAATTTTGGAAATGATGCTCAAATGAGTCCGGGGTCCATGGAGCTTAGAGCTACCCGACATTCGTCTTTCAGGATAAGGAAAAACCCCGGAGAAAACCTTATCCAGGCAACTCACCATAACCGAGATTCGAACTCGCTACCGTGGCGGGCACCAAGTTTTACTTCAACTGTATTTTCAAAACATGGATACTTCTTGAGCTGGTCCTTAAATTCGAGTTTTTAGCAGTTAGCTTGCTTTTTTTAAAATAGGAGCAATTAAAACAGGTAAAACTAAGTGGAATTCAAACTTCTTTTAGTGCGTTTCTAATATTATGTGCTTTTGGGGATGGCAGACATTACAGATAATGGATTCATATCCATTTAATAAATCGTATAAAAGAAGACCCTTTAAGCGGTTACTCGGTGTAACCCACTTGAAGCCCCAGAAGAAACCCCAACATTTTGAAATCACCACAACTATCCCACTTGTGGCATTCATTGTTGAGTTATTCTAATACCAGTTTGACGTTTTCATATAAGTCTTTCTGATGAGTAGAATGAGCTACTGGGATGGAAGCAAACTGGTTCCCATTATGCAGTAGGACAACTTTAAGAATGGTACTTGAGCTATCTATAAAAAGGGGCCACTGATCTGGTCCATAAGGTACGTCCATGTGTTGAAACAGAGCATTAACACCGCTGCAAAAATCATAGATGTTATGTCATTTCATAGAAGCAGGCAAAATCTTTGTGACCTAATCTTTATTTTATTATTTTGCATCCGTTGTCCAGCACGTTATTTTCCATAAGATGGATGCTAGGATTTCGTCCTTTGATTTGTTCAAACTCCGTTATTATATCATCCAACTCTTTTTTTAGTGTCGACTTATGGTTGCTTTCCACTGTTCTCATTACTATTGGATAAATCACTATCATTATATAGATCTTTGTATAGCCGTGCTGCTCGAACGGTTACCATGAATTTATCTTTGGTAGTAGATACCTCTCAGATAACGCACTGACTATTCCACGTGGAGTGAACATCTGTCATTTGTGATTCCTGTGTATTCCATTGATTGAAGTGATGCAGGGAAGCAGGGCAGATCCCCTCTCACTCTTACAAGAATAATCAGTGCGTTATTTGAGAGGTTTCTATTAAAAAAGATAAAGCCATGGTAACCGTTCGAGCAGCGCAACTATATTTCATCCTCAATATGAAGATGATCTGGTGGTAATGGAGCTAGCAGCTCCTCCAATTGCGGTACTGGAGCAATAGATGATGGTGTGCTAAGATACGGAATATGATTTCTATTGTTGATACTCTTGTATCTTGTAACGTCAACATACAAAAGTAACAGTTATTGTGATGGTAAGTAGGCTCTCTCCGTATTTGAGGAACTGCAAACAACATAGATTTTCTTGTTCCACATAACCGCCTTATAAGACAGACCTACAGTTATTGCAAGGCACATGAATGTATGAAACATTTTGATCTTCAATTGATACATCGAAATAACCTTTGTAAGCATCAGAGAATTTTTTCCATGTACAATTTTATGTTTCACTTGTTGAGATTCGAATATATACACATACATAACACTTTGTCTGCAGGCAATTTACAATGTCTGGATACTGACATATTTAAAGACAACAACCAATCGTTTTTATAATCACAAAAAAGCAAAAGAATTTCAAAAACAAGAAGAAGACTGTCTTAAAAATATAGATAGAATTGTTACATATATCTTGTATACTGATTTTAGAAATTAGAAAATGCCTCTATCATCCATTCCTTTAAACTACTACAATTTTCAGAAAATCGGCAAATTCACAACTATTACTAAATTAATAAATATTATTATACATTTTTATTTTGAACAGTATCGATATTGGAAAAACAAACATATATTCATGTTTAGCTCTTTGGCGTTATCCAATAAACACTACAAAAAAAAGGGGCCCAAATGACCTTGCTGTCGACGGGCCCTAAAACTCCACTCACTCACTACAAAAAAGGAACATACAATTTTTCGTTACATTGGGGTTATTAACAGACGGATGAGGGGAAGTGTAAAGGAAGACTGTGAAGTTGCTTTTGAGAGAGAATTTGCGGCACAGTAAGGGATAACGTTTAATTAACCGCGATAGGCTTGACTCAGTTTCTGCTTAAGTGGAGTGAGGCGGCGGTCCAGGTGGGCTCCTAAGTATTTAATTCCGACATCTATAGGCTTCCAGCAGTGTAACATAGGGGATGGGAGTGTCAGTCAGTGAAGAGAAAAAAATTATGGCTTCATTTGTTGGAAAACGAATTTGAAAATGGCCTGTCATTTCCGGAAAAATGCCAGCTACTTGAAGATTTTAATGTTGCCAAGGTAAATCAGATGGTTAGAGCAACGACACGAAAACCAGAGGTCCCGTGGTTCGAATCTGTTCTATAAAATGAATATATTCACACTGATTTTACACTTTTTAACAGAAAATACTGCTCTGTGCCTTTCAGATACCGCGCTGTCAGGTGTGGAAACAATATGGTATCATGATCTGTCATGTTTCATGTTTGGGTACAGCGTGAGTTAATTTGAGCGCAAATAATGATTTGTATGCCGCTCAGCGTACACACGTAGCACCATTAGCAACTTAAGTTTCCATTTTAGCCAACAGTGAACTGTACTGTGGATTGCATTTTCTTGCGACGGTTGGTATACACCGGTCTCCGCACTATTTCTGTTCTTCCTTCCTACATGATTATGCACTTCACAGTTCTGAAACCATTTTCTCCGTTGTAGAGACCAATTAATAGTGCTCAATATATACCTGGTGCACTAAGGATACAGGATTATTATGTGTTTCAAATGGGAAGAGTTCTCGCCTGTAGCGAATCAGATGCGTTTGAGCCTTCAGCGTTGCCACTTCGTTACCCCAACTCTTTTAATATTTCCCTCTCTCTCGCACATTTGCGAGTGTTCTTGGCGCTAGACGTAAAGGAACGTTTAAATATTTAGTTTAAAATCAATTATAGTTTATGAATTACTTATTTCTCTAATCCAATGAAAATACCAGCGGTGCATTCGTATAGCTGTGAATGTTACTTACGTTAAGAGATAATTCGTCATTGTCATTGTCTTCATCGTCTGAGTACTGCAAATTTATGATGGTAGGTTCCAAAATCTCGTTACGTGCCACTTCTTTCCAAAAGTCGTCTTCTTGTAGTTTATCTGATGTCTCACGCAGTTTTTCCAGTCTTATCGTGTTCTTCGTGAATAAACCGTTCAACGTCAGTCAGTTTAAAATATTATTCCTATTGGCAACATAATTTTAGCCCACATTAACTCAATTGGATTGTTCTGGCAGTAGGAAGGGGGAAGGTGGATCGTATCTCACTGATCCAGCTGATACACTTTTTCATAGAAGAGTAACTGAATTAGTACTGCTTTGAACTCTCTAGAATAAACAGAGATCCATTCATAAACAAAGATATGTGACCAGACACGTTCTGCAAAACCAGCAGGAAGTGTATTGTTTCCTCTCATAGAATTTAACAAACACCTTGGCTTATTCAAAGTACATATTTCTTGTACCACATCATGTCAAATGTTTACGTTTCAGTTCTGAGTAACTTCAAATATACGTTCAGGAATACATGCCAACCAATAATGATGTTCAATACAGTGCTTACGTCGCAATGCATTGTTATAATATAATGGTATCTACTTTATTTATTTGTATTAGGAAAACTATTTGAGCTAAAAATATGGGGTTTTTACGATATGTTAAATACATTACTCTCCCCTTCCTCATGGATCAGTTTTTGGAAAATCTGAATTTTTGTCTTAGCGTGAATAATATTTATTTAAGATTGATTAGTTTGGCGCTCGTCACACACCACGTACGGGGAATGCAATTCGACAACACCGCAGTACTCCGAGTGGTTGCTCACCTATTAGTGTTCAAGGACAAACATCATCTCATTTGAAACACATAATAGGAATTAGATGTAGGGCAGGTCAGTCACTGGAGGACAACGCCGCATGTAGGCCATATTAGGCCCTTTATGCTTCCAACTTGGCCCATTGGAGAACGCGGAGACCGAGCTATAATCATATCCGGAGGACGTGCGACCGCAAAACCAGGGTCCATAACGATTCCAGAAAGGCACCATTTCTGACGCGGGCTATACAACCTTAGTCATCTTCAACTAGAAGGTTCTAGGAAGGCGTACCAGGTGTTGTGCCAAGCGCCAGGAAGAAACCTTTACACTATGCAAATTTCACCGTCCAGCCACAACGCACTACTCGCTATCACCTGACCTTACAGCCTTGTAGCATATGAAATGAAACACAGGAAAGGAAATGATGACGACAGGAAATGATTAGCCGGAAATTTATGGTTAGAAGGGAAACATATCTAAATTCGCCTATCGGGGCAAAATATATAAAAAAAAACACGAAGTCACGTATTCGGGGCCTACCACAGTTAACCGCACAGCCATCTCTGAATTAAAATGCAACAGCAGTGCCACACTTGGCTATTTTATACAATAGTTAAACAACCAATATTAGAAAACAAGTCCCTCAGAGTGAATGGTTTACTAATCATTTCCATACAGTAGCACATAAGCAATAATAAAAACTAAATTGATAATTTGGAATGAATAAAAAAGATGAAACCCAGGCAAGTAAGAGGTTGATCGTGTGTGGCGTGCAGGCCATAAACGTCAACTGGCTCGCTTGTTCTTTTTCTGCATACTCCCCCTTCCCATGCTGTCTGCTGCAAGTCTTCGAGAGACAATAAATTGTCGTGCGAAAGTCGTAAAACGCTCATAAAAATCACAGAACAGATGGGCGTTACTAACACTAATGTTACAATTTATGAAACAAATGTAAACAAACAACTAGTGTGTTGCTTTATGAAGTACATTTCTTCCGTGATACATATTAATAAAAATACGACATAAGGAACAGAAGCCAAAATTCTCCCCCCCCCCCTTGAGATGCTCAGAAGGGATAAAAATATTTTCCTAATAGGATATACTTGCAAGAACTACTTGTTGAAGATTTGGAGATCTTGGATAGTGATATTCACATTCATTTAACAGAGCGAGCTGTCTCTACGAAACGTGTAAGGCTCGCGGGTTCGATTCACTTCGACCGCCCACTCTGACTGGCGTTTTTCGTAGGTTTCCCTGGACAGCAGGCGATCGTTGGGGTAGTTTCTTGTCTACCACAATTTTCTTTCCCCTATTTTCCTTCCACTCCCTTTCCTTCCTATTTTTCCGTGCTATTAGTTTCATGGTGTGAGGCGGATCAGACATATAGCGCGAACGATTGCTATAGGAAGAGAAACTGAATCATTTCTCATAAAAAGAGGCAATGCTTCGTACGTTATCATTTGTACGACAATTTTAACGAGTGTCACACTAAATTATCAAGAACTTGCGTACAACATTTTAGGTAATCACAGCATTATTGGATGCCCGCCTCGGTAGCGTGGTGGTAGCGTGTCTGCCTCACGTTCAAGAGGTCCCGAATTCCAATCTCGGTCAGGGTGAGTTACCTGGATATGTTTTTTTCCGGGGTTTTCTCTTATCCTGCAAGATGAATGTCAGCTCTATGGACCCTGGGCTCATTTGAGCATCATTTCACCCATTCCATTAATCGTCCGATATGACTTAACGTTGCAGGACGTAAATTAAAAAATAAAAATAAAAAATCAGCATTATTGGGCACCCTTAGGGAGAGCCTTTTTATGTTCATAAAAGAGACGTGAGTTTCTCCCCCTGAATTTTATTTCTTATTTTCTAACATTTTGAACTAAAAAAAAAAAAGGCAAGGGAGTCACTTGGAAAACATTCTCTTCCTGGTAAAGCAATGTGCAGGTGTTCGTGATGTAAGTGTTTATCAGCACAGCATGACAAGTAGTGAGAAATTCCTATCTTAACTCTACATTAAATAATGTACACACAAAATAATACCACAAATCATTCTTCCTTGCATACTCCACAAACACTTGGAATGTCGATAATATGTCACTGTTATCATCATATGCCTAGCATCATGAACAAATTATAAGCGATAATGAATACAGTAACAACTGGCTATAGTGTTAGTGTTCCATAAGCTTAATTTGCATAGAGGTAATTTTACCAGGCTTCTGGTCTTCTTACTGGATTTAATTATTGAAAACTTGCGACTTTATTGAGCTAACCTGGCAATAATAAATGATGCTGATATTATTCATAAACCAAAAGAACGAAGTATTTCCTAATGAGGTATATGTGTTACAATCATAGGACTTTCTCTATTCACAATTGTTAAGGTTAAGTGTTGGCGCAACTGGTTTCATTTCAAAGATGCAGTCGTTACAAAACAGCATTCTCGAACATGACAGAACAGTCAATTGTTCCGCATTTGCCTTCCTTGATATTACGCAGCCTGTACATCATTTCAGGAGAACAAAAGAACTGCACTTGAACTTATACACGCATAGGTAAGATTTATTCAGGTGAAAAGGCGAATGTTTGGGATATAGCTAACTCTACAGAGAACCTAATGGACACAAACAGTATACTGTATTTTCCTAAAAGAAGCTTTTAATTCTCCCTATGGCACTCTCCTTTTTATAAAATTAATTAGTACGAAGTGCTATTCATAACAATTTACAGAAAATTGGCACACATTTAATTTCATTTGTATGTTAATATCTTAAACGTGTCATATCCAAATGGTTAGACCCAATAGAAAAGTGAACATAAAATAACGAATTGCATATAAATGGTGGTGGTGGTTTTAGAGATTTTATTGAATTGACATTCGTAAAGAATACCTATCTACCCGACATTCGTCTATCAGGATAAGGGAAAACCCCGGGAAAACCCTTATCCAGGTAACTCACCCTGACCGAGATTCGAACTCGGGACCTCTTGAACGTGAGGCAGGCAAGCTACCATCTATGCTACCGAGGCAGGCTAAAAATTAATAACTGTAATAATATTAATGAATATAGCAATAATGGTACAATTTTCAGCGACGGTTTTTCCCTGTTTAGGAATAATAATAATAATAATAATAATAATAATAATAATAATAATAATAATAATAATAATAATAATAATAATAATAATAATAATAATAATAATAATAATAATAATAATAATAATAATAATAATAATAATAATAATAATAATAATAATAATAATAATAATAATAATAATAATAATAATAATAATAATAATAATAATAATAATAATAATAATAATAATAATAATAATAATAATAATAATAATAATAATAATAATAATAATAATAATAATAATAATAATAATAATAATAATAATAATAATAATAATAAATAATAATTAATAATAATAATTAATAATAATAATTAATAATAATAATTAATAATAATAAATAATAATAATAATAATAATAATTAATAATAATTAATAATAATAAATAATAATTAATAATAATAATAAATAAATAATAATAAATAATAATTAATAATAATTAATAATAATTAATAATAAATAATAATAAATAATAATAAATAATAATAAATAATAATAAATAATAATAATAAATAATAATAAATAATAATAATTAATAATAATAAATAAATAATAAATAATAATAATAATAAATAATAATAATAAATAATAATAATAATAAAATAATTTATTATTATAATTCATTATTATTATTATTATTATTATTATTATTATTATTATTATTATTATTATTATTATTATTATTATTATTATTATTATTATTATTATTATCTCATTATTATTTTTATTAATTATTATTATTTTTATTTATTTATTATTATTATTTTTATTTATTATTATTTTTATTTATTATTATTTTATTAATATTATGTTTATTAATATTATTATTATTATTATTATTATCTCATTATTATTTTTATTTATTTATTATTATTTTTATTTATTATTATTTTTATTAATATTATGTTTATTATCATTATTATATAATTATATTTATTATTGACGGTATTTAAATACTTACGGACTAAAGTAGTCACTGATTTTAAAAACACACCGAAATACGTATACGACAAAGCTTGGCTTTCATTAACGCAAGGGAAAGCAGTTAGAATCGAGAATTAATAAAAAATTTGTGCCAAATTTCTTCATTAGCACTCCAATTAGGACGACGTAACTATAACATGAGTTTGTAAATATTACACAAGTTGAAAATCAGTATAGTTTTCAAATAAATTCTAAAATAACGTGTATCATCTAGAAAAAAAACAGAACATGGACATCATATTCGCTTTATTGTTTCTGACTTGCCTCCGGTTAGTTTGGCTGCTAAAATGGTTTAAAATCGTGGAATACTTTCCGTAAGAATACTTCCTTAACCGCTGTATTCCGGGTTAGATTTCACTATTGATTTACCTAACACTTCATGGATACATAGCGCTTCAGGGTTCATTATGATGCGCTTTCACAAACGGGACTGTTGAGAGGCGTATCTGCTTAGCACCGGAAAAACGTGATTGCAAATCAGCTTTGTTATTCCGGTTTAATTTTCGTCCTTGTGGCCCTTCCTTTCTGACGCACAGCTATTACTATTGGCGCCGGAATTGAATAATAAAACGCAGATTAATGCGAATGATCTAACGGATTACTTATAAAAGTGGCTAAGGAGTAATTTGCAATACGACCCACACTGACCCCGGCTAGTTGGCGCCTTCCTGTTTTACAGCTTACTTCATTACCGAAGGACCACACTACCAGCTTCCGCTTTGAGTGCAATTCCTGCTTGAAACATACAAACAGCGTCTCATGTTTACTCAGTCGCAATTTATTTCAAAATCTTATATTATACAATGTGATTTGCTTCTATTTTATTTTGTAAACTATTCCGTCAAATGCTTCCCTCCTATCAAGTTAAAGTTAATCACAATAGTGTTTGCTAAAATATGTTTCATATGCATCTTATGTAGTTACGTAAGTACAGAGAAAGTAGAGCAATACTATTCAGCTGTTTAACAAGCAATTCTGTGCACGACAGCAGTCACATCATTTAGACTTTAATTTTATATCGAGACAGAGGGAGAGGGAGGGAGAGAGGGAGAGACAGAGCATCAGATGTGACCTTATTTACTAATTCTCCTGCAAACTATTCTTATTCCTCCATACACTTCCTGTTACCCGAGATAAACTAACTGTACATTTAATATTTTGATGTGGGTATAAAATCCAGGAGGCCATAGCAACAATCACATTTTTAAAAAGGCGTCGCTCTCATAATTACATGCCCTCTGCATGACCACGAAAGAATGAGTACAAATAAAAAGAAAGAAGGGGGAAAAAAAACGAAAGTAAACGTAGATAAGTTTTTGAATATTCAAAACAATAACGAACAATATCTTCAAAATGTTAAGCCACAGAAATAGTATTTTTAACAAGATGTACATTTTTGAATTAGTAATTTTTTAAAAGTTATGAAATAACAACATTTCTCCAAGTAGAGGAAGCTTTGGGAAGGAAAAACTGGCTTGTGTATCTTAGTGTCGCATCCCTGAAATTAAACAGAAAGTTTGTTATTTAATCAAAATTTCCCTTTTAAGGCACGCATGGACATGCACGCATACGCGCACGCGCGCGCGCGCACACACACACACACACACACACACACACACACACACACGGACACATATAGGCGGTCTTATACCAATGCCTTTTTAGTTCAGGGACAATAAAACATGCACTTACGGCGCAGTCTCCATGGACTGCAATGTATGCTACAGATTGGATTGGGTTGGATTGTTCGGAGGGGATTCGGCACCTCGACCAGACTGGTTGGTCTTTTGTACCTATGCTCAAGTGGGGCATCCCGCGAAGGAGAATGAGGCGAAAGAGAGTGGCCGACCCCAAGGAGTCACTAAGTACAGAGGGCGGGGTTCCTACACTTTACTAGATAGAAACTCCCTGATGGTCCAGTACAATCGGCACCCCAGCTGCCTTTCAGCTGCCATGGTGCGGGCGCTGCGGACCCCTAGCACTCATGGTACCTCTGACGTTAGTAGAGGAACCTCGGGTCGAATATGCCGGGCCCCTCCCGTAGGGGAGTCGTTCGGATTGGGTTGGACTCAAGGGGGCAGTGTGTTCCCGTCACCCACGGGCAACTGGGTACCTCCGGCCAGGCTACCGGCCGCCCGGAGGGGGTAGAGGGTTGCCTCATAAGTCCCGGGTGCTAGCCTGCAGAGCTAGTATCTGGTGAGCTAGACACTGGCGGCCCTCCCAAGGTTTTTTGGTAGCTGGTTTATTAAGGACCGGCGCGTAAGTGGCGTATCCACTTCCGTCCTGTCTGCCGTGTGCAGGCGGGGGGAGGGCAGTTTATAAAATAGGTACTGTCCTACTGTAAATAGACCCGAGAGGCCCAGGTTCTGGTCCTACGGGGCCAGGACTAATGGGAGTAGATCCTCACATTTTTACCCCACCTACCGTGGCCCCGAAATAGTCACGAGGCCGTTTCGAAAACCGGAGGCCGCACTCCCCTCAAGGAAAGGAATACTCCAGGCAGGCTTGCACAACCGGCATCCCGCCAGCCGCGTTCCTGAATCGGGCCACTAGGCCGGTTCGCAGACAGGAGTCCGTCCCGTCATACACTTCCAAGACTCCCGCCGACACCACATGAGAGGTGATAATATGAAGTGACACTGGGTGTGAAATGGAGGGACAGGAAATTTGGGGGATCTACTTAACGGGGGATCTACGCAATATTCGCCTAGCGACCTGGGAAAACCCGCGGAAACATCCATGGTTCAGGTAGGTCGGCTACGGGCATCGAATCCGGGCCTCCGAATGCGGGCTACAGACGAAACCGCCTGAGCCATCCCGCTCGATATGCTACATAGAGGTGGAAAGTGAAAACGAATGATTACTTAACATTTCCGAAGGCCATTAAAATTTAAATAAATGACCACAAATCAACTAAAGAAATGTTAAGTGCTACAAAGTGCTCAATACATTTATTCTACTGAGCTGCCCACTTTACCAAAACTAGGTTAAACTGCGATTTTTGTTTATGTTTCCTATACACGGTAATAGAAGTGAAGAGGAATACGAAGATAAATCGTAGATACAAAAAAAAAATCTATAAGATATATTCCACTTAAAGAATCTATACCGAGATTTCACCGGAAATAGTACTTTTGATACTCTCCGACTGTAAACAAAAGCATTTATAGAAAAAAATCTGTCTGCGTGTGTGTGTGTAGTGTTTAACGGCCGCTTTTACTACATACGGCACCGCAGGCGGTGACACTGATGATACATGAGATGAATATGGAGCACCGGTGGAATGAGATGGCGGGGAAACCGGAGCTCCCGTAGAAAACCCGCCCCAGCGCCGTGTTGTCCACCACAAAGCTCACTTTGCGGTCGCCTGGGATCGAACCCGGGCCGCCTTGGTGAGAGCCAAGCAGTCTAACCACTGAGCCACGGCGCGGTCTTCTGCGTGTGTGAACCGCACAATCCAAAAATGAAAAGTAGGCTAAATACCAATGTCATCTTTAAGTTCCGTGTCTTTGGAAGATTCAAGAAATTCCCAACTCTAGATCTCTTTAAATGGAAATTCTCTCTAAATCTACCTTTCCTCAGAAATATGTCTAACGAGCTTGATCAAAACTAGAAGCCACTTTCATGACAAATGAAATGTGCCTCCCTCTTCAATATGTGGAAATGTAGATCTCGCTAAAGCGCACAGTTTCTTTTTTCGTGGTTTCCTTCTTTCTTCTCTCCTCCCACCCTTATTTTTCTCTGGGGTCCCTTTTCGAGATATTCCTTGTTGTTGGTTTGAGTTTTTAAATGCTTATGCTTCTCTCAAATCGGATGTCGTTATTGTTTTCCTTTCTTTCCGCCCCATTCATTTTTCTTCCTCATGTTTATGGAAATTCATGGTCATTACACAGCGATATGTGGTCAAAAATCTTGATCATGGCTTTTATTTTCTGTAACCTAAAAGGAAGTAGAGGCGCACTGAAATGTATTTGGGTTAACAGAAAAGATATAGAATAATGGATGCTTTATATTTTTAAATAACAATTTTGGAATCTATTTCTGACGAGAATAAAAATGCATGGAGAAAATTCGGTGCACGTCTCCTTATGTCTTACAAGATGCCGAGGTTCTGTTTTAAGTGCTGTTCAAAGACCGTCCCCCACAAGAACAACTTTTTTCCAAAAATGTTTCCATTAGGTAAGTGAACCTCAAAATGCACACTTCATTTGTGCATTTTCTTTCGGAATGCAATACTTAACACTATCACGGACGAAGAAATTAAAAGGAACACAATCTGTAATAAGTAATCTGAATAAAAGCTACATTTTTACTGTGGTATGTCTTAGCTTGTATCATTATGTCATTATGCTTTGTACAAGAAGAATAAAATGTCCATTACACAAATAATAAAGTCAAATAGGGATTTTGTTATGAGAAACAAAATGGGATGGCTCAAAGAGCAACGTCTATGTTAGAAAGATCGTGGGTTTGATTCCCAAAGCCTGTTTTAAAGGGGGGGGGGGTTGAATGCCGTAAAAGTTCATTAAATCCCCCAGATATCCGTCCTTCCATTTCACCTAGCTCCACATTTTCATCCTTCACTTGGTTCTTTTAGGATTTACAGGTATTTCGGCGCTGCATGACAGGGAAAAAGGATGCTCTTTGCTATCCCTGGCGGTGCGGTCTTAGTTTCCGTGCATCCCAGCCACCTGGGAGCTTCAATCTGAAACCTTTGGGACCCCGCCATCTGTTATGATAACGCTCCAGGATCTCGCGCCCTCTTTCTCCTCTAAAATCACCCATTCCTTCCAGGGTCCTCCGAAGGGTACAGGTCCAAAATGCTATTATAGCCAAAATACTGGAGTCCCCATTTGTAGGATGTATCTTACCTTGCCATGAGAGATCTTCGAATTCTGGGCTTATGAACACAGTGTAGTGTTTTTTAACAGTTCACATATATACTTCTGCAGAAATGCCTTAATTGTATTCACATTTATCTAATTTACAACAATTACTACTTAAATATAACATACACATTGGTCAAAGCATTTGTCACCGATTTTGATAAATGTATTACGTTTCGCGAAGTTCATAGGATCATGCCCCACAGCTTAATCGCAACTGGCGTACAGTCAGCGATCAATAAGAGAATTCAAGCTCGAAGAGGAACAATGGGAGGATGGAGATGCTCAACGGGAAAATGCATTTCCCGTATTAAAACCTACTGGGAGAATTAGCATTTCTTTATTCGCAGATTATCTACCAATGGAGAAATGCTACAAACTTCAAGGTTTACACGTTTACAGTAGGACTAGGATTAGGATTACTATGGAGGGGATTCGGCACCGAAACCTGTGGTTTATTGGATCTAAGCCCCAAGTGGGGCATCCCCGGGAGGGAGGATGAGGCGAGAGCAGATAGAGGGCGGCCGATCCAAGAAGTCACGACAGTACCGAGACACTCGCCAACACTTCTACCCTGAAAGAGACCACCAGCTGACAGAGTATGTGATATGATAATGGATATGATAATGGAGGGACAGGTAATTCGGGAGATGTAATTAAACGACCCAGCATTCGCCTGGCGACCCGGGAAAATCACGAAAAAAAACCATGGGTCAGGTAGACCGGCCACGAGAATCTAACACGGGCCTCCCGAATACGGGACATCTACAGTAAATACTATATATATATATATATATATATATATATATATATATATATATATATAGTAAGGTGTGGCTTTAGAACTTTGAGTTCTTACAAAAACTCATTGGCAAGTTCACACGCAAATGATGAGCTCAGGTACGACCGTTCTATTTATCCAAATAAAACCAAACTTAAGAGGACCCTAGGCAATTTATTTTAAAATGACGATAGTAATTATCTTTGCTCCATATTTTCAACTTATGGTATACAAAATTACGTCGCTTGACCATTTGGGTCATAAATTTGTGCAGTTGAGGTATAGACAGAAATAAAAAAATTGCTTTTGCCACTATGACATATAAATACAGGTTAAGATTTATAAAAAAAAAAAAAAATAAGAAAAAGAATACAAAAGCTACAATAATTAATTTAATAACATTCACTGATATCGTATAATCGATTAGGCAATACTTTTGAACGAACGCATCTACTGAATCCAGGTACAGATAAATTCCACATACGCAATGACAAACTATCCTAACATCTTAATAATATATGGACAAAACTACTGGAGTGATATATATATATATATATATATATATATATATATATTTAATCTAAAGAGAATATCCGATCATGCACATAAGGTGCAAAGTGTCAAAGAATTCAATTTATGTTTGATACACAAAGACAGTCTTTTGATGCAAAGTATTGCCCGCCTGGCAACGTGTCTGCCTCACACTGAAGTGGTCCATGGTTCAAAATTCGGCAAGGTGAATTATCTGAATAAGTTTTTCCGGGGTTTACCCTTATGTTGAAGGATGAACGTCAGGTAACTTTAAGTTCTATGCACTTTGGGCTCATTTGACATAATTTCGCCCATTTCTTCATCGTCGGATATGACTTACGGCGGAGGATTTTTTTTTAAAAGGTAAGCATTGGCAGCTCGGTAAACAGAACCCCGTAACTTCGTAAATGTGTGTGTGTGTGTGTGTGTGTGTGTGTGTGTGTGTGCGTGTGTGTGTGTGTGCGCGCGCGCGCACATGACCATAATTAAGCACGAGTGCGGTGGTGTAATGCACTTGCCTTATACCATAATACTCTCAAACTGTGGGGCCCAGTCCCTGAGGTCGAGCGCGGTGGTCTTTAAATTAGGGTACAGCATGTTTTCGTAAAGGTAAACATTATATTAACCAAAACATGGGCGGTTAAAACATTCAACAACAAATTCAGTAATAAAATAAATAAATAAAATCAAGATCTGTTTGAATTAGCGTTCGATTTAATTCCCGTGAATTTCCCGTTCACTTTCCTTACCGCACTTTGGAGTTGTTCGGCAAGTGACTGCATCTTCTTTCAAGCAGCACAGCTGCAGGTTACGTCGTAAGACACGTGTAGGAGTGAGTTCGTCCCACATTCAATGTTGACGGAGGTAGTTCCTAGCTGTGTTTGGGTTATGTATTCTATTTTGTAGTGTGATTGTGTTTATTTCTTTACATCTTAAAGTTATTATAAACAATTCTTTATGAACCGGCTTCTGATTAGTACCAGAAATGAAGACGCCATTAGGAACTATTTACTCCAACAATTGGTGTGAAAGAAGATACAGTGAACGTGAGGAGGCATAAGAACTATTCGTTACTAGGTTTTAAAATATTAACAGTGGTGAAGCACACTCTCTCTGAGTAATTTAGCTTCAGATAGCATTTCTTTTCTTTCTTTCTTTTTGTTTTGCCTTTTGTAATTTACGTCCTCCAACGTTAAGTCATATCGGACGGTGAATGAATTGGGTGAATTATCCAGGTAACTCACCTTGACCGAGATTCGAACTCGGGACCTCTTGAACATAAGGCAGACACGCTACCATCTAGGCTACCGAGGTGGGCATTCAGATAGCATGAAAACTTATAAATGAAAGACATCTTGAAACCAATCATCCGGAATTGAGAAATAAATCGAAAGAATTCTTTTCGAGAAAGGTCACTGCTTTTGCGTTCACTAAACAGAAATTTGTTAAATCAACAAATATGGCCTTTAAAGCCCTTTTAATAATTTCAATCAAACAATTTTGATTAACACACCACCGATGTTCATGATAAAATAAGTTCTTGAATGCTCTGGGAATGTATTCGGAGGCTCTACTCATTCTGGATGACATTTGCATAACGAGAAATTAATTGAAATAAAAATTTCGTGCAGTGAGCCATTCTTGAGTCATTTACTTTCTTTTCTTGTGTGTGTGTGTGTGTGTGTGTGTGTGTGTGTGTGTGTGTGTGTGTGTGTGTGTGTGTGTGTGTGTGTGTGTGTGTGTGTGTGTGTGTGTGTGTGTGTGTGTGTGTGTGTGTGTGTGTGTTTTCCATTTATACCCCTCGTCTAACTGCAGTGATCATATCAACGGCCGTTCTCCTTTGGAACATATCGCCTAACGAGGGTGTTAACTCGTAAACGTTGGACTTAAGGGGCTTTGGGGTTTTTTAATCATTAGATCACGCACACATTTGCACTCTCATTCATACTTAGAGACTCTGGGAAAGATAAGGAATCATCTTGGTTGGAGAAAAATTCCCACCCCGAGCCAGGAATCGAATCCAGTTCCCCTCGCACGGAAGTCACATGCTCTACCCACTGAGCTACGGAGCCAGCCGAGTAATCCCCTGTTATTTGTCTGAATTTTCCAACACAGGTATAATACTCTCAAATTGGAAGTTCTTATTCGTTCATTTAATATGTCAGATGTGTAAAGTCAAAGCCGTCACATAATGACCAGCTCCTTAAATTTTATTCCCATTCTTAGTTACACCTACGAGATAATTAGCCAAAATATAACTTTTCCAAATGTTTATATCTCTTAATTTTAAGAACGCTTTGATTTCAAATACGTAATTTACAATCTTTTTAATGTATGTGGAGTTATCCTTGCACAAGCACTAATAAAATATTTGAGGAAAAAAGTGAGAAATATCAGTAAAAGTTTCAGGCTTTCCGCACAGGGTTATTTAAATCATCACATAACACTCTCATTTTCACCCCGATAACAAAAGGATTTACACAAAATCGTTCTAGATAATCACAATCATATTTAATAGTACGTTGAAAAGTCTAAAATGTAATTTTTCTAACATCTTTGCCTAATTTTCACCAAACCGACTCCTTAATATTTTCAAAAATATTTAAAATTACAGATAATACACATGCTTAATGAAGGATTTCAGACCTTATTTTTCTAAGGCACTTTCTTCTATACGTACCTTCTTTTCCCCAGTAATGTCGTACATATCTGGAAAAGAAAATATTCGATGTAGTCTTTCAAAATGAAAAATAAAGCAAGAAAACACTTGAAATAAAAAATAACTAATAAGCATGCAATTTAACTCAAATAAAAATTAGTGTAAGGAAAATAGGAATTTGGAGTAGATAATGTGTTAACCAGGTTAGGTTAGCCCGCGAACTAGGGGAGAAACCCACCAAGGAAGCGTTTACTAGGTTGAATAGAGAATGCTGTGCTTGAATGAGTGATTCCTTATTAGTTCTAACAGCCTAGCGAGCTGCTGAGGTATTCTCACCACAAAGCTTGCTATCATGACGTCATAACAGCAACCTGTGTGAAACGGAAGAATGCATGCATCACGTGTGAGTGCATTCAAGCTGTGAACACTATTCTCACGAAACTCTGCTCACCTCAGATAACCCTTACACGCGAAAAGGATGGCTCCTTTTTATTTAAAAAAATACTTCTAACCATTTTGAAGGAAACGGTGTGTATTTGAGATACTGAAATAAAGAATGGTGGCGCCGTGGCTGAGTGGTTACATCGCTTGACTCTCACCAAGGCGGCAAGGGCTCGATCCTTGGTGACCGCAAAGTGCGATTTGAGGTGGACAACATGGTGCTAGGCGATTCTCCCCCGCCAGCATTCCACCAATTGCTCCAACATCCTTCCAATCATTCATCTCACCCTCATACAATCACTTCCTTCACCCTCACACCAGGCATCGGGTTAATCACCCATTCTGGTTCTCTATGGGATCCAAAGCTTCGGTTCCTCAGGCCCAACTTAAGGGATAGCGGAACAAGAATCCCCTAACACCACTGTAAGTGGTAGTACTAAGGATAAGGTAAAAAAGAAAAAGAAGAAATGAATACTATTTCACTCTTTCTTTTGGTAAGTAACAGGGACGGCCGGTGAGGCACTGCATTGACGGTGCCAAAAATAAATAAATAAATAAATAAATAAATAAATAAATAAATAAATAAATAAATAAATAAATAAATAAATAAATAAATAAATAAATAAATAAATAAATAAATAAATAAATGGATAAATAAATAGATAAATAAGTAATAAATAATAAATAAAAAGGGTTGTTAAAATATAAATATGTGTACCAATTTTGAACGACTTAGGTAATCTTATCAATAATCCATCCTATTTTATAATATACTGTACCAAACAGAACGTACAGGGTGATGGGAATATATATTTATTACATCCGTACTCTTGTTACGCACAGGTGTAAGGAGCACAGTAAAAGTTTGATAATACAGTTCATGGAGAATGTGATATGAAGCGTGCGTGTACGATTTCGCGACAGAGAGACAGTTATCTTAAGTCGCGTGCTCTACTGCACTCTAGCGGGCACAGTGTAAGTTATGCGCCAGAGAAAACTCGGCACTACCTTCTCCCATAAGAAGCCGTGTATAAGCAGACATCCTAGTGCTTAACATAGGCACTTATGAGCGTAGATGGTGCCGGTCTGGAATCGGCACCAAACTACGGAAAACAACCAGGACATAGCGTTTGGGTTTAACACGCCTGTTCACACGAGGGAGCAGATACTCAGAAACAATCTTATTTGCCCAATTCCTATACACTTCTCTTTCTTTCGTTTTCATACAGGTGGTGCCATGGCACAGCAGCACTACCTCAGAAGCCGCCCCTGGTAAGTAATATTTCTCTTTCGGTCCTCTTAATTCCCATTGAGTGCTTATATGTGTGGTAAACTATATAACAAATAAACAGAAATAAAAATTTTCTAAGAAAATATAAGGCATCAAGACATACAATTTATTTTAGGCAAGTCATTATCGTGGCTTTAGCACTCCTCCCCCCGCCCCTCCAGAAAACTGTATTAAAAGATACGTGTAAAACTTTTGAAAAGTTTATTAAGGTATCCTTAATAAGTCCATAATCTTAAACGTGAAAATATTTCTTAGCTAACCTTTGCAGGATGAATAGATCAATTCGTTTCGAGATTCATCAATGAATAGTACTGGGTCTCTCCTGCAAAATGCGACGGCAGCTCGCCGCTTCCAAAGCACTGTTGATGGTATCCTTTCGTGCAGCAGAGGTGGAGCGGTTCGCCGTTTCTGACTTAGATAACGCTAACGATGCGAAACAATATAAATAATAACATCTAACTCCCATTCTTGCCACATACAGCACCCCTGGCGTTAGACTATGATGACAAAGTAAATTAAAGTATATTTGTGGAAGAAAATTTCTGGTTAAGGATATCTGGGAAAGAACATTCCAAATATTAAGTCTAGGATTCCTCTCAGGAATTTTCCAGTTGCAAGAACTGAAAGAAAAAAGCCTGGGACGACGGATCTGTTGGAGTTTGAACCGCAAACCTCCAGTTCACTGCCCTATGCGTCCATAAAAGTATGACAAATGTTGACATTATTAAACATTTGACGAATTTTGCAACCAAAATAATAGAAAATGCATGCTAGGCACTATCTTCTAATTCTAATTTATGTAAATTTACTTATAAACTTGCTATTTCAGCTTAGAGCTATGCAGTTAACAATCGCATAGCTTTAGGTTACAGCAAGCGGGGCGGTTATTTCATTGGCCCAAGTCCTACCTATCTTCTCTAATTTTTCCTCGGTTACAACTATTAGCTGTTGATTCTTCTTCAACGGACTATACCATTTAAATTTTTCCAACAATTTCTTGTGTTTATTAGAGACGCTCTTTTCAGGGAATGTCTATGTGTTTCAAATGTAACTCAATCTGACAGTTGACATGCGATAGAAAACAGGATCGGAAATTAATTGTTCTTTCACACTAGCCGTGTGTAGGACGCACTATGAAAGGGTAGAGCCAGACTAAAAAATTCAATGCCATAGCCGGGATTTGAACCACGGATCTTCTGGTCTCCGAGCCGCTCTAAACATTTGAGCTACTATGTCCATCGTGCCAACATAACATTAAATTCTCCAACTGACTCGTGTTTCTCCCGGTAAACCACTAGGACTTCTCATAAACACATGAGACAACTACATTAATGGCGACTTACAACGTGTAAGTACTTTAAGGCCCGGGCTTTAGAGTTCGGACCACTATTAGGTACAATTAATGGAAATTAATTTTTCTTTCACACTAGCCGTGTGTAGGACGCACAATGAAAAAGTAGAGCCAGACTGAAAAATTCAATGCCATAGCCGCGATTTGAACGACTGATGTTCTGGTTTCCGTCCAGCCGCTCTAACCATTTGAGCTACTATGGCCAACGTGCCGACCTGACATTAAATACTCCAACTGACTCGTGTTTCTCCCGGTAAACCACTAGGAGTTCTCATGAACACATGAGACAACTACTAGGATCAACGAACATGGATTTCACTACAAATGAGTTGGGCTAAAGACCGTCATTAATTTTGTTACCTACAATGAGACAGACATCCGAGAAGGACATGTATAAGGGTCAAGTATGAATTTGGGACGAAAATGATGTACGTAAATGTTATTTTATGGCAAGTAGAATGAGCTGGTTGCACAAAACCACAAAGCAGTAGATAGGAAACAAATGGAAATCAAACTGGTAGCCTGCAGAGATAAGAGTGGCAAGGGGAGACAAATTTCGCCACTCTGCTTCAGTGTATCTGTGATTACGGTAACTTTAATTTTAATCAAGCCATCATAATTTTTCTGAAAAACATTGAATTTCTATATAATTTGTATTTAAATGTCCAAAATGTACTTGATGAGCTTATTTTAAGGGTGAGTGCGTATTCCATGAAAGTGCAAAAGGTTTTGACGTAGTCTCACAACGGCGAAGGTACTTAGTATGTGTTAACGATATGCTACCCGCTTACAACTCCATCGCAGAATACTGATGAGCGTCGTTGGTGATCACTTCCATTGCCTAGAAGGTGTGACTTTGTGTGTTTAACATTCCAGTAGCGTGTTAGTGTAACACATTAATGTCACTAGATATTAACATGAAACGCAAGTTCCCGATGCTGTTATTAAACTAGATCTTCAAAATTAAGCAACGCATTTGATGTACCACGAATATAAAGTATGGGAAACAAGCAATATTTATTCATTTTCGAAATAGCACTCTCTTCCATTTTTAGCGTCTTTTCATTTGGGGGGGGGGGGACGAAAGAGTGCATGTTTTTCATATTTTGCGATTTAACACGTGAGGTGTATAAATACATAGCTAAAGTGGTGGATGAATGAATGTCAAGTGAGCCTGGGGTACAAATGTGTCTTATACCAAGGAAAGGGGATAAAACTGTAGAATATTTCTCCCGACAAATCACCATAACCGATGATTCACATGCTATCGATTGAACTACGACGGTGATCCAGCAGCACAGTGTTTGCTCTTAGAAGAAGCAAGAGAACTCCATTCTGCTCACAACTTCTATGCATAACATTTCAGAATTTAATCTTCACTGGAGGGAACTATTTCAGGCTGCAATAAAGACGCACCAAATCAAAAAGTTATTGGGTAATTTTATATACTACAGCATACTGGCATTTTAAGTTCTATCAGGTCATCACTATTCAAAATGCAATTACTTCTACTTTTACTAAATAAATTATACAACGGCAACTATATTTTCATTGTCATTTGAAACAATTTAGGCGAACATTTTCTTTAGGGCACTAAGAAACTTCCATTTTATTGTATTATTTTAAGGTTTAACCATTCAAATGACATAGAGATATCTATTATAGTTGTTCTTTTACCTAAGTGTGGGTTGATACGGAAAGAGAGAAAGAAAGAAAGAAAGAAAGAAAGAAAGAAAGAAAGAAAGAAAGAAAGAAAGAAAGAAAGAAAGAAAGAAAGAAAGAAAGAAAGAAAGAAAGAAAGAAAGAAAGAAAGAAAGAAAGAAAGAAAGAAAGAAAGAAAGAAAGAAAGAAAGAAAGAAAGAAAGAAAGAAAGAAAGAAAGGAAGGAAGGAAGGAAGGAAGGAAGAAAGAAGGAAAGAAGAAAAGAAGGAAAGAAAGAAAGGGAGGGAGGGAGGAGAAGGGGGTAGTGAGGGGAACGGGAGAGAGGGAAAAAGAACGAAAGAAAGAAAGAAAGAAAGAAAGAAAGAAAGAAAGAAAGAAAGAAAGAAAGAAAGAAAGAAAGAAAGAAAGAAAGAAAGAAAGAAAGAAAGAACGAAAGAAAGAAAGAAAGAAAGAAAGAAAGAAAGAAAGAAAGAAAGAAAGAAAGAAAGAAAGAAAGAAAGAAAGAAAGAAAGAAAGAAAGAAAGAAAGAAAGAAAGAAAGAAAGAAAGAAAGAAAGAAAGAAAGAAAGAAAGAAAGAAAGAAAAAAAGAAAGAAAGAAAGAAAGAAAGAAAGAAAGAAGTAGAAACTTTTACTATTTCTTCACATATAAATTTGGTTTTGGGCTTAAATACAACCTTACAAACATTCTTAATAAGGTCCTAGAGGAAATTTAGGCATTGTACCTTAATTTAGACAATTTTTAAAGTTAAGCACTTTTTTGTAATTTACGTCCTCCAATCATATCGGACGATGAATGGAATGTGTGAAATGTAGCTGAAATTAGCCCGGGGTCCATATAGCTTATAGTTACCCGACATTCGTCTTTTAGGATAAGGGAAAATCCCGGAAAAAACCTTACCCTGACCGAGATTCGAACTTGGGATCTCTTGAACGTGAGGCAGACATGCTACCACCACACTACCGAGGCGGGCAAACACTATATCAAAATCTCCTACATAGTTATTCCATAGCATATGATAAATAATCTTCATGCAGCTATATCCAATTATCGGAAGAGCTAAAAATGATTGTTTACGAAATGGAAAATAAAGCGTTAATTTGCTATAGCAATAACAGTATATAAATATAACTATCAATTTTTGGAGGGGGTTCCTATTATATTGCTTTTACTTCCTTTTGCCATATGCCAACAATAGGTAATAATATACATGCTATGAGGAGATTCTATATGGATATTTCAGAGAAAATAAATGTTCTGAGGCCCCCTAATATAAAAAAATTCTTTCTAGAAAAAGATTTGTGGTGTGAACCACTTAACTCAAAATCGAAGAGTGTTTAAACTTAGTATCACCCAAACATGTACAGAAAGATTTTAAATCTACCTTTATACGAAACACTTTTCAAAATATCTGATATTCTCAAATGACGTCATTCAGAAGGAAGTCTAAACATTTCTGTATAACTTGAATACTGAGCGGTAGAAAGCAAGTATTAAGAAATTAAAAATATATAATCTCTTTAAAACACACGTCCTGTTTTAAAAACTCGTTCTGTTGCATAAGGAATTTCCGAGATGTACTTTATTTATGGTTCAAATTGTCATTATTTTAAAGTCCTGTCAATATTCAGTTGTTTTAGGCGACTATATGGAAAGAGTATGATATTTTAAGGTAAGAAATGATGTCAGGTTCTTAAACATTCTACTACTGTTGTTTCCTTTGTAGGTATATCAATAGGGGCGTGTGTAATGAAAATATTTATGTAAACGTTTATGCCATTAAAATGAAGTATAAGGAAAGCCATATGCATGCAATACATCAGATTGTAAGACTGTTTCCCAAAATGCAGAAATGTCAGAACGCCACACAACTGCACCGTATGTTTATCTCGTTCGTAGTTGGATTTACATAACTAGTGTACAGGTATTGTGTCTCAAAGGTATATAACAATCACGATGACCACCACTCAGCAATTTTAACAGAATGACAGCCATTTTGCGCGTGACCATTGAGACAGACTAAATAACAATAGCTAAGCACTAGGCCACTTGCATTTTGTGTTACATCTAACCCAACTGGCGTGTTACTAATCTGGGAATCTCGCTTTCCACCTTCTCAAGGAATCGCTCAAAACAGTGAATGGCACACTGTTCTTAAAATTTACGTCACTGGTTAGCATAATTAGGACCGCGTTTTGATGGCCTAACATTTTTAGAAAATACTCTACAAAACACCGAAGTGTTCAAAATGACATAACTATTAAATCACCTAAAACTGGTATTTATTGAATTTATTAAAATTAGAGAAAAGAAAACCATAAACTCAAACGTGCCTATAACTTCTATAATAGTAGAAAAGGTGTATATAATAACGATGATTAAATAACTTAGAAAATGCATTCAAAATATATTTGTTCCATTTTCTTCTTGAAGAACGTGAAACGAAAGTTATGGAAATTGTTTTTGGAGATTGTCTGCCAATACTGTATGCAGCATTAACTACTTTGAGTTCTCAGATTATACAACATTTATTGTGAGTTAAGAAGACTTTCGTAGCATATGAGAATAATAACATGACTGAATGCAATCATAAATTAAATGCAATTCAATCTGAATATCGTACCCCGGCATCTAGTATCTACACCGAGTTATATATTCACATTTATCTATTTATTAATAAAATTAAAAAAAAACATATCTAAAATATACATCCATTTTTTTCCAGATACTACTACAATTAAAAAGTAAACGAAAATTAATTAATTAAAAATATATCAAATATAATATTGAAGAACAATTATAAAATATATATCAATTCCTAACTTAAAGTACTGTCATCCAGCACTTTCAACCCGTATCCGGCTGCCTTTTTAAAATTGTAAGTAATAATTTGCAAACCTCTTTTTAGCATTAATAGCACTGGTATCCACCACTACACTTTAAACATAAGTTTATTAAATAATGCCAATCTTCAATTTATTTTAAATATAATTTTAGACTAATTTACCACAGTCTGAATATAATATTTCCCCATTCTTTAAACTTATCAACATATATACTTTATACTGGTTTAATAAATCAATTTTATTAATTACCTTCATCACTTATTTCTTAATTTTATATATCATTTCAAATTGATTAGATTTATTAATTTTAATTTAAATCATTTAATCACTTCTTTCTTCCATAATTCAACACATTTCATTAACACTATACTTATTGCAAATCAAATTTA
Organism: Mantis religiosa; assembly: GCA_030765055.1. NCBI lineage: Eukaryota > Metazoa > Arthropoda > Insecta > Mantodea > Mantidae > Mantis > Mantis religiosa. The sequence goes on along the minus strand of CM060950.1, from coordinate 48,853,656 downwards.
AAAAATCAATATCTCAAAATCTCAACTCTATTTAAAAAAAACCTTAAAAATCGCTAATTAATCACTGATTTACTTAAACACTTACTATGAAGCACTTACACCAAAGTGACTATCATAAGTGGCTTAAAGGGGTCCGCCTTCATCAGTTGGATTATTCCTGCAATTCCTGCTATTTTTCTTATAAAATTAGTAAAAATCTCCAAATGTTTTATAAAATCCGCACTCATAATATCATATAAGTACATTCCTTCTAAATTTAATTGGCCGTACTTATTACATTCAAATACCGCGTGCTCTGGAGCATCTTTAACTTGGCATATATCACAAATATAGTTTAGAGTTTTATTTCATTTTTGCTAGTATGTTTTATATGATCCGTGACCTGCAATAAAATGTATCAGTCCTTTTTCTGGTAACACAAATTTTAAATACTATCTTTCATATATACTACTGAAAAGATCCGTTAAGTTCTCCTTCCTTTCTTCCTCCATTTGTTCCTATTCCTTTTGCCACTGTAATTTTAAAGTTCCTTTTATTTCCAGTATGGTACTACATCTCTTTCCAATTATTGCATTAACAAGTTCTAAATTACCATTTTCAACCAAAAATTTGGAGCCATCATAAATACCAAAAAGGGAAAACTGACCTCACTCATCCTTAGAAACAAATTCATACCTGCTCTCTTGGAAATAGATAGAAGCAACTCATTGCAGAGTAACTTATATAGGAATGTGAATTTTTCTCCCAATAATACACGTAAAGCACATGCAAAGTTGCACTTTATTTCTCAAGTGAAATATTTGATGTTTGAAAAATTATCATTAAATCACTATTGTAGAAACCCCTATAAACTTAATGGAAATGCAATAAAATGATTAAGACACAAAGGGCAAAAATATGACAAAATACTGACATAAAACTCGAAAAAAGCGTCCACAAAGAGTAAACGGTATAAAATGAGCAAATAAAAACGACTTAATTAATTTTCATATTCTTGGGCCGTTGATACAGTTTATGTAGACATTAGCAATGCATCATACGCAACAATTACATGACATTATCACCAGAATACGGCCCTGGCCATAGTAATCTTCAAAATCGTGTACAAATTTCAGTAGCAACAATTTGGAAGTTAAATCTGTCTTTGTGACAACTCCATTCTTAATATACTCCTCCTTTGCTTAAATGCCCAGAAATTCTGTGCGTAAACTTCGCGAACATTCTTGAATAACTATGTAAAATTGTAAAATTTAAAACAAGAAAAATTTCTTAAGAAAGCGCAACTACTTAAATGTTATCTACAGAATGATTGCAGAGTAATTTGTCAATAGTTTGGCAAGCACCGGCAGTTTACAGAGACTGCTAACCGGTAGGCAAGTGTGCTGCAGCCGCCAAGTAGCTGGGTTACTACCGGTAAAGTCGGGGGCGCTTGCCAAAACCGACCTTCATTATATCACTGGGATTAACTGAACTGAAAAGTGCTTATTTATAATTTACTTGAGGGACATATTTCACAAAAAAAAGCAAACTATAAACTCTTTTACGCCTGGGAGATTTCGAGGAAAAAAATAAGAGGGAAACGAAAATGAAAGGAAATCTAAAATAGTGAAACTGCTGGTTTCTTCTCGGTTTGTTATTCGTTTTCTAATACGTATAACGTCGTCTATCCGACTAACGGAACTAAATTATGCTGCCAACTTTCCAGAACAGAAGGGAGAATATGTGTTACATTTTACAGGGTTTATTTTTGCCAGACTCTGCGTTCAGAAAAATCCCTGTGGCACAATTAGCACCATGAATCCCAAACTGCTTCGTAATATGCTAAATTATTTAATACTTAAACTTAAAAATTGTAGAAAAGTTTATTATTTCATGAATAAAAGAAAAAAATTCACGAATTAAGACAACTTGTCAGACATTACACTCCATATGTCTGATATCGTAATTCTGTTGTACTCAATGTTTATTGCGAATTTTCTAAGACCATGCCTGAGGAAGCAGTAAAAACGTAGCTTTCTGTTTGTTAACTGACGTCAAACTTATTGGGTTTGTATGCTTGAAGAGTGGGACAAACACGGCATACATTGCACCTACTATGTCACTGAAATGTTTAAAGATAACGATCTTAGCAGCTAAAGTTCTGCGAGATGTAACTTGATATTCCAATACAGTTTTTGTAAAAAAATACGCAGCTATGTACAAATAAGAACAGTAAGATTGTAACATTAAGTAACAATAAAATGCTTAAAAGTTTTTTACCTTATTCCTCACGAAATGGCATTTTACTCGGATACTTTCGTGCTGTCTTCAAATGATTTTTATCATCAATGATTGTTTTACAAGCGAAAATTCTGCTTCAAAAATTTTAGAACTGGAGGAGCGGGCCAAAATAATCACACACCCTCATTCCATACACTACAGGCAGTGAAACACCCAGTGGGACCACTAATCGTAACTTATGGTTATCATCTTGAATGCTTTCAAAGCAATAAACAGCTCTGTGAATGCAAATCATAGAAACATAGGCTCACTGATTTACCATTTAACGAATCGATTTGCTAAGCATTTTCCTCAATAATTAGCTAATTTTTATAATACATTAATTACATTTCAAGAAAGTACAATATGAACATATGTTCCTATTAGCAGATGATGATTGTTATTGTTTTCTTTTACTTTAACAACACTTCTTTCCATTCTACGACAAAGTGGTTACAATTACTCGAAATGTATTAACGGAGTGGACTAATTTTTTCTTACATCTTGGGACAGAGTTGGGCTTTATGGACTTCGGTTAAAAACGTTTTATAAACAAGGCAAAATTACGGCGAAATAGTGAGAGGCTTTTTTTCTGTCCGAATTCACTGAGTGACGCAAGAATACATCCTTCTCCACTTGGTTAAGAAAGAAACAACTGACGAGTTTAATGTGGGAGTCTTAGGTAAATATTAATTTTCAAGGCAAAGGCAAAACACAAGCTGAAGACTGACATGAGTTCTAAACAGTTTTATATGTCCTTTCTAATTTAAGCTGAAGAGCCAGCCATGTGACACGAAAATCAGCAGGTATATGGTGTTACACAATTAATAATTATGTTGCTAGTAATTTAAAATGGTTATGTTACGCCAGATAAGTTTTTCATTTTCTCAAATAGTAATGTTTATAGCGGATACGTGGTCGATTTAGAAGCGCATCACGAATTACAGATTTATAAATAGCACAGAGAGTAGCTTTCCGGGGTTCAGCGAAGCTTAATATGAGCTTTCTTTATGTCACTTTTGGCATATTATATGGTCCGAATGAAACCCCACGATACACATTAGGTAAGTGGGTTACACTATACAGTTCGTATTATTTCTAGTTTAACATTATATATATATATACCTAAACTTTCTTGTATTTCGACAAAAGTATATCGAGTGAGCATTTACCTTTCTTGAAGTGATCCAGTGCCTAATTCTCTACACCAGAACATAATTAATCTTTATTAGCAAAATCACAACAGGAATTCTGGATGCCTTCAACGCAGTTTCAGTCTTTATAGTTTCAGGCTCTTCAAATCAGCAGCCTTCTTATCGAAAAATACAAGTTAAAAATTTTTAGGATATGACACAAGAAAGACTGCCATCATATGCATAAAAGCTCCTCTATTCATTCTTCTACCACGTATTCTTACAAAACCTTATCATTAAAGACTAATCACCTTCAGTTGACTTTCGTTACAGAGCTGCAGGTAAAGCAGCGGTCGAATTTCTAAAAAGCGTGCCACTATGTGATGGATTTGAAACTCTATGCTCTTTGTATGCCCAGGGAAAAAGTGGATAATGATTTTCCATTTGAGAGGATTACAATAGTTTCTCGGTATTACAGCCAAGTGATGTTTTGCTCCTCCAAGCTTTCAGCTTAACTTTGAGGCCTTCCTCAGGGCTATCGTAATAGCTAAATCAGCGCCGAGAAAGCTTCAAATCTCTCAGAAGTATAAATACATGAAAATGCTAATCAATATCGAGTGTCTCACAAGTTGTTGACTCCACACACACAAATAAATAGTGTACCGTAGTAACTTCTGTTTATTTCTTACACTTTACCAATTATGCGAAATTAATTCATATTGAAGAGGTATTCTGGTTTGCACAAAATTTAGGCTCCACATTTCATTTGCCATGAAAATGTCTTCAATGAATTAACATTTTAATCAAAATCACTACAGCCACTATTCATAAAATCAATTTTCTGAACATTTACCATAGTTTGGGGTAGGGAAATTTTCTTGAATATTTTCGCGTGTTATATGGAAAAAGCTGGACTAGACATTTCACTTCCAAACAGCGCTGCCAGACTGAGGTACATGTGTACACCTTTTTTCAAATATGCTTTTTGGGAAAGCTGGAACCAGAGAGCACCAGAACCTGTCTATTGAAATTCCGCAGTTAAATTTTCGGGTAGAATATTTGATAGGCATATACCAGACAAAGCAAAATGACATGCAGGCGACGAGTCCAGTTATTTCTTTAAAATGCATAAGACTATAAGTATATAAGGGGGGAAACCAAATCATGTTTGCTTTTCTGCGGGGTAGACTAGCTCAGCATTACAAAGTAATGAGATATTATTCCCTTGGCCCTGTATTCCACTCTACACAAGCCTATTAGACGCTCTTGCTGGTAAGGGCGAGCCACAGACTTGCCTATACAACTCCGTTGTATTTCAAAATGGGAGAATCTGCACAAGGAAGGAATAATGCAACTGAAATCCAAGGTTTTTAATTAAAACTTTCGATCGATCACGGTCGGTGTACTTCCTTTGTTAGAAATGCAGACTCCAACATTAAAAGTTTCCGTTCTCTATAGAACGGAAATTACCCACGAGTTGTAATTTGTATGAAATGTACTAACCGTATGCAGGATTTGACTGTGACTGCAGCATACACCTCACTGTAATGTATGTCAGACTGCGTCAATCCTGATGTACGCGCCTGGGAGGGAAGAGAGAAAGAGACGGCGATAGTGATGACCGTTAAGCCCCATTCACATAGAATTAACACGAGGATTTGAACGTATGCCATTCACAATGACATAACATCAACATAAAAATAAAATAATAAGCACCCTTCAGTTTTACTGACGTTTTTAAAATACTGGTATTGGGAAGTTTTTGAATTAAATTTGTACTAAAGTGTCAACATTTCATGAAACTGCTCTTTTACTCTTCAAATTAATTTAGCGCTTAAAAATATTCATATGTAACATTACCTTCTCAACTACAATGACAACTGATGCAAATATTAAACTACTAATAGCAATTATTAATTACATATTATGATTTTTCCATACATAAAGAAAGCAAAACATTTTATAGCCCACCTAATCTAAAATTATCACAAAGTCGACAGATATCATGGTAAATAATATAAACAGCTCGTCACCACCTTCACATTTAAGTTCGTTTGCAATTGATTCCAAAGATTTTCCTTCACCAAACTATCTTTAAAGACAACGATGATTTTGAAATAAAATAATGAGTTTCTCGTCAAACGACTCCATGCCTCTCCTTTTCTGTTCCTGTGAAGTGCGATAGTGTTTTTCCTCTCTCTCTCGCTCAATGGCCAAACCGCGAACATGAAAGCTTGGATTTTGCAAGGTCTGTCGTTGTTAACGTCTGGCGATAGTGTTCATGTCCATTTAATGAAAGTCATTGAAAATGGCTTTATTTATTAACCTGTTAACAAGCTTTAGTATTCGCCTTGCAATTGCGATAACTTTTCTATGTGAATGGAGCATTAGGCTTATGATTGGTCAGGGATGACAATAGGCGTTATCTTTTATTTGCATACCTTTGCTGGTCCAATCAACGGCCTAACGGTCATCTCTCATCCCTTCCAAACATTTACATTGCGATTGAAGTAGTCTGATAGGGTATAGTTTTGACACACAAATAGAACATTGATAATAAATACATTTGCTCTCAAAAATTTCCAAAAGGCATCCGCCGAGAACAGCCTGTACAAACACACATGAATTTTCCTCCCCCAATCAGTAGCCTTAGAGCGTTCCGTTACAGTATGTCTGTCTGCCTCTTTCTCCAATCCCATATTTTTACAAGAGAATCGTTCTAGTTTAAGGATACCTATGACTGAAAATTTTAAATCCTGCGCTTATAACGCTAGCTTTTTAAGATTTATACCACAGAGTGTAACAGAGTGTAAATATGATACAGCCCAAATTTTGTCCATTTCACTTTGTCAGTTTGGAAAATATGGTCAAAATTATTTATTTTTGGTTACGTAACCTAAAATGTCCCTTGTGACAAAATAACTTAAATTGTGGATCAGGGTCACAAAACATCCATTTTCTCAATTTGCCCTAGATTTCTCTGTGTCTCAATAAATTTAGGCTCCAAAATATTTTAAAGCTATGAATATGGCATTTTTGTCCAAAATTTCTAATATTTATGTTTTGAAGTTAAGAAAGCGTGCTTACAATGCATCTCACAAAAAACAGGGTAATTTCTGTTCACTGTGTCGCTATCAACGTGTGTAGCAAGTTTCATTAGTCTAACACTAAAACTGCGACGCAAGGAGCATCTTAAATGATGAAAAATGCTGAAAACAAGGATAAAGAATTATAATTCATATCTAACACTAGCATTCACGTAACTTTCAAACTAGATTAGAGCATTTAAAAATGACTTCCGGCTGCTACCTAAGCATTCTTTGGATTCAGGAAGGCTTATGTTATTTTATAGACTAAAATGAGGAAAAGATGACTTTTTGAAAATGTTCATGAAATTTCAGTCATGCATACCCTTAATATCCATATTACTGAATAACTTACTTCTTTCAACAACAAAACTTATAGAATATTGTCTGAAACAGGAATGTAAATTAAACTACAGTAATGATAGCAACAACAAAACAACAACAATAATAATAATAATAATAATAATAATAATAATAATAATAATAATAATAATAATAATAATAATAATAATAATAATAATAATAATAATAATAATAATAATAATAATAATAATAATAATAATAATAATAACAATAACAACAATAATAATAATAATAATAATAATAATAATAATAATAATAATAATAATAATAATAATAATAATAATAATAATAATAATAATAATAATAATAATAATAATAATAATAATAATAATAATAATAATAATAATAATAATAATAATAATAATAATAATAATAATAATAATAATAATAATAATAATAATAATAATAATAATAATAATAATAATAATAATAATAATAATAAAGTATTTATAGCTTATTAAATTGAAACCAGTCGATCCTAGTGGCAATGGTCGTTAGCTCTTTAGGCTTTGGTGCTCCTTCTCATAGAGAACCGAGGATTCGAGTCCCGCCTCGGTCATTGGTGCTTTTGTAAATATAGATGTAAATACGTGTGTGTAATAGGTAAAACAGAGTACCGGGACATCAGAAAAACAAAATGAGAAAAAGCAAGCATGAAAGTAGGGTGCTGAACTTTCTTTTTGTGTAATAATTAGCACCATTCTTGCTGCATACGGCACCACAGGCGGTGAATACTAATTGTACCGCGGAGTTTCCGCTCACAACAGGAATCCATGCTTTAACGAGCTTGGCCATCCGTGTCGGTGGGTGTTCGACTGACAATAAGCTGACATTATTACACAAATTGCATTCATTTACATAACTCATACAAGAATAACTCTTATTTAATTGTGATAGTCATTTTTATTTCAAGAGAATATAGAACGTAATTGAGGAAGATGTCATTCTTTAACCTTTGTACCATTTTTATAATTTTTCAATAAATCTTAGCTTTAATAATAATAATAATAATAATAATAATAATAATAATAATAATAATAATAATAATAATAATAATAATAATAATAATAATAATAATAATAATAATAATAATAATAATAATAATAATAATAATAATAATAATAATAATAATAATAATAATAATAATAATAATAATAATAATAATAATAATAATAATAATAATAATAATAATAATAATAATAATAATAATAATAATAATAATAATAATAATAATAATAACAGCAACAATGATGATGATGAAATTTGTGCTTATAGCATTAGCTGCAACCAACCTTAAATCTTTCACAACGCAGTTACACAAGGCTTGTATTATTTTTGTTCATATGTTCATTAAAATGCCAACAGATATAATAAAAAGCAAAAAGTACAAAGATTTTAAGAGTCAGGACAGTAAGAATTAAACATTTCTGTGCATTCCATAGATTTTATAACTAGAAGAATTAACTTTAAATGTTTATATGTTCACAAATACGTGAAAATAACATAAAACGCAGAGGGCTAGAAAGTCACCAAATAATTCTGTAAAATAAAATAAATCCATAACATACAGTATGGCATGAAATGACATAAAATATGCATTTTCATAATATGGAACCCATGAAAAAGAATTATGTAAACGTTAGCAGTGGTTATGATCTAACAGCTAAAAGATGAGGTGATCTACATGCAGACTCTGATGAGCTTATGATAGGTGAAAGAATGCAACCAATTATAAGGGAAAATCCTAAGCATTATGAATTACTGAGGATCCGAAAATCATAAAGGGAAACCTCGAAGAAAACGTTTCCCAAAATTAAGTAATATTATTTATGTAAAACCGTATAACATAATTAATATACACATCTCCGTAATGTAACCAATATAATATATTGCTTGAAACTCGAACTAAGATATTTTACCGTTAAAAAGTCTTCCGATAAAAATGGAGAGACAAAATAATGTTCAAACGGATCCTGCTTCTCCTCCCGGCACTCACACTCATGTTTGCTAAAACTCAGCCAGAACGGTTTTATGTGGAAGTAACACAATGTTGTTCTAGGTTAATCGCTTAAGCTTCAAGTTCGTTACACTCTAACAGTGGCTGTTCTTCCAAGAAACAGCTGAACGTTTATCAGAGATCCACTTCCCTTATCTTCCCAGGTGTGGTACTCCTTTCCCCTCCGCCCTACTTTATTGAATCGCTAAATTAGTTCTGTGCAAACCTCCGAGATAATGTGAGTCTGTGGCTTAACAAATTGGCTATTAAATGAAGCACTAAGGCACTAAATTACGTAAGCGCGATGTTGAAAACTTTTCTTCCTAACAAATGAACGGAGAGGCAAGTTTAAACAATAAACAATCACTGGCTATACGATCGGCTGGAAGCAAAAACAAATGCTAGCCTTCAGAAACGTTGTCTGGGGGAAAAAGTGTCACCTAATGACTTCAAAATTTCGTTTCATATCAATGCTGTAGTGCTTTGTTTTAATCCTAAATCGTTTCATTAATAACTTTCATCACAAGCAGCATTAATTGGATTTAAATTGTTTACCAACATTTGTAACTTATAAGAACCAACGGCAGCTAAATCCTTGTATCCTTTGTGAGTGCATCTGAAACTAGCTGTACAAATTAAAATAATGGTGGTAGTTGGTAATTGTTTTTCTTTTATCAAAAAGAAAGAGCGTTTTTGTGAATTCATTAAATTACGAGTTCTATAGCAAAGGAAATATCTGATTCTAAATTTACACGAATTTTTCCAACATTGCCATTCCTTTTCTATCATATACCCCAATCTGCTTCAGTCGAAGTGCAAACCTAATATATTGATATCAGTGATATATGAGGAGCACTGTGATCAGCTAAAAGATCCAATTAAAAAAAAAAAACGTTGGCTACTTCACTTCATTAATATTAAAAGAAACAGGTTTCCATGATGATTAAAGGACTGTTCAAAAATGTACAGCAAAAGTTTTAAAAATATTTAGGTCTAAAACCAGATTTCTAGTTGAGTGCACGGAATCGTGCCGACAAAATGTGCATAGTTTACGTCGGTAAGCAAATGCTAAACCACCTCTGCCACGCCCAGTCCCCACCCTTTAGCTGGGTCTAGCATTCCACTTAATGTTTGTTGCGCCCCCCCCCCCTCCATTTCCTTTTCCTACGTTGCTGAACTTGAAACTGACATCTCTTTATAGGTTACCGTTTGAATGCCAAATTTTGACACTGCACCCAGATGAGACGGTTTTAATCAGAGCCTGTGTGGATCTTTGTTGCTCCACCCACTCTCTACCCCCTTTCGCTAATCAACTAGGTCTGAACTCTGTTTATAGACTAATGCTTGTGTATTGGACTTCAATTCGAACCAATAAGAGATTGACTGAACACCGCTGGTGTGGAGCACAGACTAAAGAAGTTTCTGTCAATATTAAATTAAAAAAAAAAAGAAGCACTACTACAGGAAATTAAAAGTGCCGGCAGAATTTCACACAGTCGGCTATGCAAAATCAGAATTGTGTATCTACTTCTAAATGTTCAGTTTAAAAATCCATTGCTTGTGTAGAAAATGAAGCTAGCCACAGTGAAGCATTGAACATTATACAAATATAACACTTTGTAACACAAGCTTTACTTAACTTAAGAAAATGGTGTTAAATCTTCTAATTGATATTCTTCTTTCTTAAGTGAAGTGAAGCTTGTGTTACAAATTGTTATATTTGTATAATATCCATTGCCTATTTAATATACTTGTCATTCAATTTCAACTGTTATATGTTCAGCTGTGTAATCACATTTACCAAAGCCAAATAATTGATAACAAATTAAATAATATCAAATGCTCAAAAGTTATATATTCCCATGGGAGGATTGAAGTTCAGGATTATGGCAATTTTACACCGCAATTTAAACAAGTGCGTAATAAAACGGAGATCAGATTTGGACTGTATTTCGGTTTATAATACATAGAATACTATTCCCTTGCCGAAATGTGAAAACTTCGCAGTCAGGGATTAGAGTATAACTGTTTACAGCTGTACCCAGGTTTCCGGGGTTGCCCTCGATGTATTCTTCCTCTGGAACTATAATGTAATACCTATAACTTTTGAGCATCTTTTGTTTCTTAGCAAATGTCCAGTCCACCTTCCTCTATTATCTCTTATTTTACTTCTTGGTAATTCTATGTTCATCTTCCCAACTTACACCGACATTATTTATTATACATTCTTGCACATCGTTCACGCTCCTAGGTTTCATTTCTGTCACTTGAATTTTGATAATATGCTTTTAAATTCATAGATAAACTCATTACGTATATCTATTATAAAAGTTTATTTTCATACCTTTTATAGCTGTATGTTTAAATTTGAGTTAAATCTTTACATATTGTATTTGCCATTTGCTAATTTTGTGTTGTACATCTTTGAAATCCTAAAAGCTTATTACAAGTCAAGATATATGCAATGTTCTACAGTGTTATTATCTATTAGAATCTTTAATATAACAGAATACCTGTAAAATCGTTACTTCTGCCGTTTTAATTTAAATGTTAAAACTGCACAAATTAAATAAGTATGAATATAAAGGTAACACCTTCCCTGAGTCAATCAAAACCCTAACGGTCATCTCACTTACGTTTTTTTTTAATTTACGTCCTCCAACGTTAAGTTATATCGGACGGTGAATGAAATGGGTGAAATGATGCTCAAATGAGTCCGTGGTCCATGGAGCTTACAGTTACCCCACATTCGTCTACCAGGATAAGGGAAAACCCCGGAAAAGCCTTATCCAGGTAACTCACCCTGACCGAGATTCGAACCCGAGACCTCTTGAACGTGAGGCAGACACGCTACCATCTACGCTATCTTTCTTCCCTCCCAGATGTTTACATCAGGATTGAAGTAGCTTGACATACATCATATAATTTTCACAGTATTCAAAAGCTAAATTTTAAATGCATTTTTGGATATGGTTTTTGTCACTGTACTTAGATCCACTGTACTTAGATCCAGGATAATAAAACTCTTTTACTTCTCTAAATACTTTAGAATGGAGTATTTTACTGAACTGTTTTGCTCTGACAATGTGACGAAATGATATGTTGAATATCATTTGGCTAATGATATTAATTTGTGAAATACCCGGCTCCTTTTGCTTTACTTTATTTTTTTAAATGATAGGTTATTGTCCTTTAACCTGAAAGGTCATACCAGACCAGTGAGAGTTTGGGATTTAGGGGCTGGTCGACAACTTGTTCCCATATCCGACGACGAATGAATGAACTAGGTAGAATGAAACTCAAATGAGCCCTTGTCTATAGAGCTTAAAGTTACCGATATCAATATTAATATTATCATGATAAAGTAAGTCAGCGTAATCAGAGTTTTTTCTTGCAATGTTCATATCGTCGGTTCTCGTAAGCATGGTCATTAGAGTGTATGTCTCCAGCACTCCGCCGCGTAGAGGGTGAATGTGTTTGTGTCTTGTGTATATGTGTACCACTAGAGAAAAACGTATCCCTTGATGGCCAAATAAGTTCTTCCTCGACTGGCCCCGTAGCTCAGTCGGTAGAGCACCTGCCTTCCGTGCTAGGGGTCTCGGGTTCGATTCCCGGTGGTGGGTATGGGGATTTTTCTCCAACCAAGATTCGATTCCCGGCGGTGGGTATGGGGATTTTTCTCCAACCAAGATAGTTCCCCATCTTCCCCAGAGTCTGGAAGTATGAATGAGAGCATGAATGTATGTGTGTGTGTGTGTGTGTGTGTGTGTGTGTGTGTGTGTGTGTGTGTGTGTGTGTGTAATGATTAAAACCTAACGAATACGAGTTAGCAGCTTCGATATGTCTCCAAAGGAGAACGGCCGCCGATATGACCATTGTAGTTAAAAAAAAAGTTCTTTCTCAAAGGTCATATCGGGGGCCGTTCTCCTTTTGGAACATATCGTCTATTTGCGATGGTGTTAGCTCGTAAACGTTGGGTTGCAGGTACTATGTACTTTAATCATTAGATCACGCACACATTCGCACTCTCTCTGGGGAAGATGGGAGCAAAATCCCAACACCCAGCCGGGAATCGAAACCGGGACCACTCGCACAACAGGCAGGTGCTCTACCTACTGAGCTACGGGGCTAGCCTTCAAAGTTTAACTCGGAACCTTTAGGTATAAAGCATGCTGAACCTGCCCATACCGGAGAGACACTACATTCTTTTTAGGCCAAAATCACCGCAAATATTTCTTGATGTTAAAACTACAAGTTGATGGTTTGAAATGTAAGAACATACCAAATTGGGTTAACGGTGCTGTTCCAATAGAGACATCGCGTTTCCTGCAGTGAAGTCTCATGCTAGATGACATAATATGTCTCTGATTTCACATGTGTTTTAATACTTTTTTTTGCCAACCCAGAACCTACAAAACATCACGTGCAATGTAAGTTGAGGGAGAATGTAACATCGGGATAGCGGCAATGTAGGCAGAAGGTAGAGAAAAAGTGAAACAGAAGGAGGTAAGACATGTCGATTCGCCATGCACGTGGTTGCATATATTTGTTTCAAAAATAAACAGCAAGCGTCTTATGAAACTTTATTACACGTGTAGGAAAAGACGGGAGAAGAAGAAAGACAATCATTAAGTGTCCTGTCTAGACAGCACCTGAGTTCTCTCGAGCGACTGTACGGTATGCGTATGCCGACGCGACTCAGACATGTATAATTTTTTACATTTACTTAAAGTATGTTAATTTGCAGCCTTGGTTAGAAAAGAGGAGAAAAGCCAAGGACCCGAGCGAATCGTGTCTGGTTTTCCTGAGTCATGGCCGACAGGCCGCCAGACAAGCAGACTGGCTGCGATTACCGAATATTAAAACATTAGTCACGCCACAAGAAATCAAGAAGACACCAAGAATCGCATTGTGCAAGACTGCGTGCACGCACCATCACTGCTGCCACGTAGTTCAACAGCGTGCACCAAGGTGAACTAGTGTCTGATGGAAGATGGCTGCCTCCTTTTGGGAGCGTTTCGTTTTGCATCTTTCCAGTCAGCTGACCAGGTGATCCCCCACGCTTCCAATTTCAAAATATTACACTAACGCACAAGCCAATCCAATCTTCTGGAAACTGTGTCTCAGGGTGACAATTAAACAAAAATGGTCCACAATTACAATTTAGATGTTTTAATATATCATTGAATCCGATTCTCTAGAAATGTTTTGGAGTAATTATTTTTAAAATCGTGAAAATGATGGACTTACCCGATTATCTAACCCTGAGTGGAGGGAGTGGTATCCTTTACAGTTTTCTTTTTAACTTTGTAATATATTTTGCAGGTTTGCATATTTTTGCAAAAGGCAAAATTAACATTCGATCAAAAATTATCTTTTCTTTTCTAAAGTAATTATTTCAAAACAAAATTTCGCAGCATGCTTATTATTTATAATAATAATAATAACAACAACAACAACAACAACAACAACAACAATAATAATAATAATAATAATAATAATAATAATAATAATAATAATAATAATAATAATAATAATAATAATAATAATAATAATAATAATAATAATAATAATAATAATAATAATAATAATAATAATAATAATAATAATAATAATAATAATAATAATAATAATAATAATAATAATAATAATAATAATAATAATAATAATAATAATAATAATAATATACAATAACTATGAAAATTCCATTTTAAAGAGCACTTTTGTCAATTATTTTAAATTTATGTTATAAGATGCACAATCCAGAATTGACCTAATATATACATTTTTTTTAATTTATTTATTTTAGGTCGCATGAATAACTAGGTCATGAGCGAACAAGCAGACAAAGAAATATAGTTCCAATACAAACATTTTGGAAACAGCACATGCAAAATAACAGTAACACAATAATTACAAACAGTGTGGTAAACAATTTATAAATCAATGGTGGTAGTAGTAGGGTATCCTGGCATTGGAAAACTAAAAAAAATAATACACTGTAAAACTCGCAACGACTTTGGTAGTTTAATGGCATGTATAAACTGAATAGTGTTGATAAAGATGTGAAATTGTTCAGTGCTTCCTTTTGTTGTGAAGAAACTTTCCATTTTTGTCTTTAAGGTTCTAATATTTGCATTAAAATATATGTTTTGTTGTAAATATTACAGTACAACAGTTATACAAAGTGACCTGACTTTTATTTAGAATGCGCTCATGTAACAATTTCGAATGACCAATTCGTAACCGGGTATATGTAGATTATTTTGTCATTTCTGTTCTTTAAATTGACCTAATACTGATGAGCAAAGTTTGCAACCACATTCCCTTATACCGACATAAGATGTGATTAAAACGTTGAAATAGCCCCCTCGCAACAATTCTGCCCATGATTTATTGTTGTATACAAATTATAAGCTGCTAAATTATTGTTTTAAAGCAACTATTTGTCAAACTATTATTATTATCATTATTACTAAATATAATTTCATTAAAATACTAGTATATCAGATTCTTTCAGTTACTGTGTCAAGTAGCATCTGTAGTGGAATTTTCACTTTATAGATGCATCACAAAATGCCACTAAATGATTCCAATAATCGAATAGATCAATGTGTCTTTAGACTTTAAAATAAAAGCACTTTGTAACTGTGGTTTGTGAAAGCATGATTTATTATAAATTTTGGCGTGTGTTGATCTCTGTTCTATGTGCTACTGTGTTACTGGTAGAAGTAAATTTCAAATTAAATGTTTTAATACATAGTAATTTTCTGAAGATGCTGTTTATCAAATTGGAGAGGAAGACAGTGCATATCTGAATGAATAGCTAAGTCAGTCTCTTTCTGTTTTTTTTGTCTTGTTTCATTTTACGTCGCATTAACTACGTGGTCATATTGAGAGAATCTGTTAGGAGATACTTCGTGCTCGATGAGAGGTGCAGATTTAGCCTTCTATAGTAGGTCTCATCTCTGCTTGTCATCTTGCTTCACCACGTGTTAACTGAGACCTTAGTGCCAGACAACTGTAGCTCTGGTTTTTGATGTCCTTGGCCATCAGGATGCCCTGCTTTCATTATCTCTGGATGGACGGCAGATAATTCATTAATACCTACCCTATATTTTCATGTATACTATCGTTTTAGGCTTAAAGTGGAACTTCAGGTGGTGGTATTAAATATTCAGTCCGACGTTTACCGCAATGACTGACAGAAACCGCGAAAAAAATCCTGAAACATTGGTCGGAATTTGAACCCGGGAGCTCCGTAATATATGTCATAGACATACCAGCTGAGCCATTTCGCTCGGTAAGTCAAACTTGCCTGCTTCGATAGCGTAGATGGTAGCGTGTCTGCCTCACGTTCAAGAGGTCTCGAGTTTGAATCTCGGTCAGGGTGAGTTACCTGGATAAGGTTTTTCCGGGGTTTTCCCTTATCCTTAAAGACGAGTGTCCGGTAGCTCTAACCTCCAAGGACCCTGGACTCATTTGAGCATCATTTCATCAATTTCATTCATCGTCCGATATGACTTAACATTGGAGGATGTAAATTACAAAAAAAAAAGGTCAGACTTGTCCTCTACAAATCAAGAAAGAAGAAAAATCGCAGCTTGCCTACACTAAGATTCTAAATAATGTTCAAATATTTATTAAGAAAATATGATGTTATTTGAATATCAAAATCATAACAAAACTTTTTACCTTGTTTTCTCAGAGAAAATATGATCAGCTGATCACGTATTTTGTGCCCGTTTTCACAAGAAGAACTTGCAAGAACTTTTACCATTTTAAAGGTGACTGCACTGAAGCTATGAATTGTTGGTCACGATAATTACCTCCGAAAGATCTAAGAAACCACATATTTTTTACAAATTTATAGAAAAAACGCTATATGAGAACGTCATAAATTGTGTTTAAGTACAGGTATAAATTGATATAACTTTATATTATTATAACATTAAATTAACAGTCGAGAAGGACAAGAAATTCATTTTATTTATTTATTTGTACTATTTCTACAATGCAAGAAAGTTGCAATATTTTATCTTAAGACATTTTAAGCTTCTGTATCACGTACTTACAATAAATATGGAAAGTATTTAGAGGTATTCGACCAAAAAATTTAATAACAAAACTTCACAGGAGGTAGTACATTGATTTCAGATCACTTGAATCACAAAAAGGTTTGCGTGAGTCTCTCAGTCTACATGTGAACAGCATAACCCATAAAAGCGTAAAGTAGGTTAAATACCACACTTAACTGGTTTTTGCACAACTGGTAAACCCAAATCTTACAACACACAAAAAATGTAGATGTCCTTAAAACGCACAGTTTATGTCAAATACTTTTGGGGGGATGAAGCGAAAGGTTTCCGAGATATTCCTTGTTGTTTGAATTTGGTAATGTTTATACTTTTCTCAAATAGGAAGAAGTTATTGGATTTTTATCTCTTGGCCATGGAGTTTCAATGTCATCACATAGCATCCAGTCGTGCCCTTTCAACTACTACTTAAAGCCTGCTATATTTCTATACTTTCTTTACACCTACGAGAATCTCCAAATTTTTACCTCGATTAACATGAACTAGATGCAGGAATACCTCAGGCTTTGTAAGAATAGTTTGGACTAGATTAGAGAAAGTCATGTAAGTGAAACATAAAAGCTTTACAACATGATGCGGATTTCTATGACACAAAATATGGTAAATATGCATACATTTATGACCTATAAATAGCTTAAATAATATTAATAAACATAATAATGGCTGTTAATACGTTCATTTGCTTTGAATTCTGTGCTTGAGTAGTACTGTCATCTAAATCTAAAATACGCCTTTTTTTTATATACCACGCCTTTAACTGTAGTGGTTATGTCGGCGGCCGTTCTCCTTTGGAACACATCGAAGTAGTTAGCTCGTATTTGTTGGGTTTCTAAATCATTACATCACGCACACATTCGCACTCTAATTCATACTTATAGACTCTGGGGAAGATGAGGAATCATCTTGCTCGGAGAAAAATACCCACCCCAAGCCGGGAATCAAACCCGGGACCCTTACACGGCAGTCAGGTGCCCTATCGACTGAGCTACGGGGACAGCCGACGCATATCTTCTCTCTGTATGCAAGTAGAGGCTATTCTAACCTTACCTGTATCTCATAATGCGGATCATTCAGTTTTTGTTACTTTCTGTAGTACGTATGTATTGAGCCCGCCTCGGTAGCGTGTCTGTCTCACGTTCAAGAGGTCCCGAGTTCGAATCTCGGTCAGGGTGAGTTACCTGGATAAGGTTCTTCCCTGGGTTTTCCCTTATCCTTTTAGACGAATGTCGGGTAACTCTAAGCTCCACGGACCCTGGACTCATTTGAGCATCATTTCACCCATTTCATTCATCGTCCGATATGACTTAACGTTGGAGGTGGTAAATTAAAAAAAAAAAAAAAAAAAAATCAATATCGACATTTTACGCGTTTGTGTGTATGAAACGAAAATTTGGTTAAATATAAAATTTGGAATTTAAGTTTCTGCATACACGGAAGTCTTCCAACTTCAGACTACCCTTTACATGACATATTAAAACAAAATCACCAAATAAAAAAGTGGCTAACAATTTTGTTTAAAATACCTAAGTTTAAGATATTTTCATGACAAATGAAATGTCTATCTTAGATTTTCTGGAAATGTTCTAGAGTCCCCTTTTATTCTGGATTTCTTTTGCAAAGCCGGTAAACCAATAAGAGGTAGTCGAAATCTTACAGCACTAAATATGCAGGTCTCGTGAAACACAATTTATGTCAAATACATTTTTAACCAACCATTTCTGAGGTATTCTTTGTTATTTGTTAGAATTTTCTGTCCTGGACATGCAAACAAAATGAAATTTCAAAGCCATCACATAGAGACGAGCTCTTAAATGATTTGAACATCCCTTACTATATTTCCCTATTCTCATTGAACCTAAAAATAAGTGTGTAATAAAACAATATCTGTAAATGTTTATGTCATCTAACAAGAGTTTGTATGAATAGTTTGAACAAAAGTAGAGTAAGTCATGTAAGTGCAACACAATTTATTTTTTTAGTGGATACAGAAAAGGTATCTGCACACAATAAATGAACATGAACACTTAGGACTTGGGACTTCCTTGATGATTCGGGAAACTGGTAGTGCTTCTAAAAAAGCTGTTTATTTAACAACTTCTATCCCCTGGGGTTAACCTTTTCGGGTTACTGTGCCACTAACCACTTCCAGTCCTGATGTGATTCTTTAAGCAAGTTTCTATCATAACCTTTCTAGTTACCAATGCTTTGCAAACCTGCTCCGTGTATTGTTGTGTGATATTATCTCCCTCGATACCCCTGAACAGGTTCTCCACTCTTTTGTTGAGCAACAAAGCTACGTTTGGAATACAGGAAGAATTACAAGAATTTTGCACCTCTAATTGAGTATTCCCCTTTTCTGACCTACTTTACGACAAAAGGAAGGACGCTCTCATGTTCGACCTATATTTAAAACTGATTAAACCGGATAGAAAATGAAAGAGAAACGTGAATTACAGCATCAAAACATTTATATTCACATGTTATTTAATGTCATTAAAATACAATAAACTGTGATTTGTGGCATAAGTCAAGGTAGTTCAATTGAAAATACAATGTTAAGATTACAATTAAAATACTCCATTATAAAGTGGATTAAGGAGCCAGTTTTTCAACTTTTGTTTAAAGTGTTTGAGTCTACAATATTGAGCTTATATAGGCCGTCTATTAAACATTTTGATTGATATATTACTAAGCCATACTTAGATTTTGTCGATCATAGTGAATCAATGACCAAAAAATGCTTTTTCTTCGTACAATATTTGTGGATTTCATAAGGAGTCAAAATTATGTAACTTTGTAAGTTTGATTTAAAACTAGACGGTTATAAATATACTATTATTGCCCGATTTCACGAACAAATGTTAAGACTTAACACGAGTTTAGCAATAGTTAAAACAAAAATTGCATTTCACCAACAAGTGTTAGCGTAACACTCGTGTTAAATCTCTTGTTAAACTAACACGCCAAATTACTGATGTTAAGTCCTTAACAATTGTAAATAGTCCAGATGGCGAGCATAAACTCATCTGTTGATGTCGATTTGCTATATTTAAGACCGTTTAAATGGCATTCGCAATAGAGTACGGCCTATGAGGAGAAATTATTTTGAGGAGCTATCCGAAGAAAACATGTTGCTATCAAGTTTACTGCGGAAGTACAAGAGAGTTTAGAACATGCGTCGAAAGGAATATGCCGATCTCGCCTTTGCTTCAAGTATTAATAACTTTGCGATTTTATAATTCACTGAATTATGTGGATAATACGTTGTCCACCTCCCGTCTTGAAATGTTCAAGTCACTTGCCCTTCTTCGCTCTTCGTTTCATATTTACGTAATACTGAGTTAGAAGATGCATCAAAAGGAATATGACTATCTCGCCTTAGCTTCAAGTATTAGTAACCTCGCGATTTTATAATTCACTGAATTATGTGGATAATACCCTGTCCACCTCCCGTCTTGAAACGGTCAAGTCACTTGTCCTTCTTCGCACCTCGTTTTAAATTTACGTAATACTTACAAGTTGTTTGGTGCTTGTAGTAGTGACACATGCATTTGAATTAAATTCGTTTCCAATATTTTCCCCGTGACATATTTCTCTTTTACATTCACTACACCCGTCCTCTTATTTTCCACGATATCCTTACACTTTGTCACCATTTCAATTAACAATTCTTTCTCCGTCAATGAGAAATTTGACTCACGGCTTTATTTATGATTTTGTTCATTCGCCATTTGTGCAGACGAAAATGAAAACAAAAGCGCTTCGGAGTACGTTCAGAAAATCATCCATAGCCTTTTATAGCTGTGATATTTACAAGTTTCTTGGCGTTAACACTTGCTTGTTAACATTTTAAGAAAACAGGTTGGTGAAATGCAAGAAATTTAACATAAGTTTTAGCGCTGTGACAATTGTTACGTTACATTTGTTAACGTCGATTTTAGCATCTGTTGGTGAAATCGGGCATATGTGTTTCAAAAGGGAAGGTCTTTGTCCTTGTGCGCTACTAGGTGAGCAACCAATCGGAGTCCTGCGATGTTGTCGTATTGCATTCCCCCTAAGTGGTGTGTGACGATAGATTTTGCAAAAAAAAAAAAAAAAAAAAAAAAAAAAAAAAAAAAAAAAAAAAAAAAAAAAAAAACCTGATCTATGAGGAAGGAGAGAGTAATGTATTTAACATAACCGTAAAAATCCCATATTTTTAGCTCAAACAGTTTTCCTAATACAAATAACGTAGATACCATTATATTATAACAATGCGACGCGAGCACTGTAATGAGTATCATTATTGGTTGGCATGTATGTGTGAACGTATATTTGAAATTACTCAGAACTGAAACGTAAACATTTGACATGACGTGGTAAAAGAAATATGTACTTTGAATAAGCCAGGGTGTTTGTTAAATTCGATGAGAGGAAGCAATACACTTCCTGCTGGTCTGGCAGAACGTGTCTGGTCATTACATCTTTGTTTATGAATGGTTCGTAATCTCTATTTACTCTAGTGAGCTCAAAGCAGCACTATTCAGTTACTCTTCCATGAAAAAGTGTATCAGCTGGATCAATGACACGCGATCCACCTTCCCTCCCTTACGGCCGCGTCGTGATTAGACCGCTTGGCTCTCACCAAGGCGGCCCGGGTTCGATCCCAGGCGACAGCAAAGTGAGATTTGTAGTGGACAACACGGCGCTGGGGCGGGTTTTCTCCGGGACCTCCGGTTTCCCCCACCATCTCAGTCCACCGGTGGTCCATCTTCATCTCATGTACCATCAGTGTCACCGCCTGCGGCGCCGTATGTAGTAAAAGCGGGCGTTAAACACTACACATTTCATTTCATTTCCCTCCCTTACTACTGCCAGAACAATCCAATAGAGTTAATGTGGGATCAAATTATGTTGCAAACAGAAATAATATTTTTAAACTGACTGACGTTGAACGACTTATTCACGAAGAAATTGACAAAGAACACAACAAGAGTGGAAAAACTGCGTGAGACATCAGATAAACTACAAGAAGGCGACTTTTCGAAAGAAATAGCACGTAACGAGATTTTGGAACCTAACATCATAAATTTGCAAGTACTCAGACGAAGACAATGCCAATAACGAATTATCTCTTAATGTAAGTAACATTCACAGCTATACGGATATACCGCTAGTATTTTCGTTGGATTAAAAAAATAAGTAATTCATAAACTATAATTAACTTTGAACTAAATATTTGAAACATTTGTCTACGAATATTCATATTGTCACTGTGATTACAACTGCATTATTATAAAACTTTGGAAAATTCAGTTTGCGTTCCCTTCGTGTGGCGGCACGAACACCCGCAAGTGTGCGAGAGAGGGGGGGGGGGAATTAAAAGAGTGGGGATAACCAGGTGGCGACGCTGAAGGCTCTAACGCATCTGATTCGCTACAGGCGAGAGCTCTTCCCATTTGAAACACATAATAATGTATGACTATTTCCATTTGCACAAACATAGGGCGACAATGCTGCACCTGCGCCCCATAGGTGGATTCCGCATGATAATGAAAAAAGCGTAACTAATTAAGGAAGCAGTCAGAAATCAATGTCCTAAGTTGGCGAAGTAAAAATAATATCCGAGATAGCCTGATACATACATGATTAATATGATTAGACCAAGATAACTTGACATCAAGTACTGGACCAAGGAGTTTGAATTCAGAATTTCGGTTAAGTTCATCCTGAAGATATAACGTAAATATCCAAAACACAACATTTTTAATTTATCTACCATGTATCTAGTTGTACTGCATACAAAAATTCCATATCGACATTTCAGTGGAAATGCATATTTTGAGGCCCCTGAATAAAAGAAGGTCCTTTTAGAAAATGTTCCGTATGAGTGTCCGTTTATGTGTGTTTGAACGGCATAAAAAAAGAAAGAAAAGCTGGATAAACAGCAAACTTAGTATATAATTTCAAGGATACGACACGAAGATGAAAAAGAAAGTCTCCACCTCAAATTATCCATTACATCGAATATTTTTCCAATGTCCATAACGGCCCATTTAAGATGTTTCCATATCGAAATCAAGCTATTCTTCGAGTTTCCTGAAAATAGCCGCTTAAGTTCTTTTAATTCGGAAGAACTTTTGAGCCCGCCTCGGTAGCGTAGATGGTAGCGTGTCTGCCTCACGTTCAAGAGGTCCGAGTTCGAATCTCAGTCCGGGTAAGTTATCTGGATAAAGTTTCTTCCTGGGTCTTCCCTTATCCTGAAAGACGAATGTCGGGTAACTCTAAGCTCTGTGCACCCTGGACTCATTTGAGCATTATTTCACACATGTCACTCTTCGTCTGATATGACTTAACGTTGGAGGACGTAAATTAAAAAAAAAAAAAAAGACTTTTGAATAACTGGTAAACCAAAAGAGATAGACAAAAGTACCATATACAAAACCAGACCTCGTCAAAAACACACAATTTATTTTCAATAACCTCTTGTGAAGCATTACTGAAGTATCTGTTAATACTGGTTTGGAATTTGCAGTACATCATTTTTTATAAACGATGGCTATTCAGTTGATTCTCGCGATGTAATTGGAAAGAGTATGGAAATTTAAGGCCAGTGCAATATATCAATGCTTTAAATAATTGAGTTTGAACTCAGTGCTACATTGAGTGGAAAGAAAGAAAATTAATTCAGTTCGAAATGTAATGCTTTCTTATTGCGTTTTTATCAACACCTAGTTTAACACAACGATCAAAACCGTCTGCTCGCGAAAATAAAACCACGAAAAATAGAGAGGGAGTTTAATTTCGCAGTGGCTTCACGTAGAAAACAAGTTAGTGTTCTCAATTTGACATGAAGAGAGCGGCTTTAGGTTTCTAATTGTGTTTAACAGCAAATTATATTTACAAACGATGATTTATTTCTAACATAAATTATTGTTAAAAGCGAAAAACAGAACTTTAGAAAGCATCAAGAATTTTAAAGATTCCACCACATTATTATGAAATACAAATTTTGTTGTTAGGTGCACTGAAACCCATATATTACAAAATGTCCAAATGCTTGTTCACATAACGATGGCAAGTAAGTTGTAGAATATGAATTTTCATGTCGTTCTTATCTCTGTTATTGGGGTATGAGTTACAAAGAGTTGAGTGTGTTCACGGAACTCTGTATTACTGAAGATGAGGCAGGCGGAGAAGAGAAGCACTACCGGTTGCGTCACGCCTAGTAGCCGAGAAGGAAAGCACCGTGAGAGCGGTCAGCTTTCATTACTCAAGCCCGGCAGAGGGCAAAAAGATCTAAATGCGACTAAAACTAAACAGGAACCGCTTTTATAAAGCCCTATGAATTTCCTTCTGCCAATTAACAGCTTAAGAGCGTTGCGTAAGGGCTTCCTTGTCTCTACGTCTCTCCCACCTCCCATATAATTACAACAGGATTGTTTGGTTCGAGACAAATTATAAAAGTCCTACACGTCATATGCGCCACACTTAACACATGCTTCCCTATGTTATAACTTGGTGCTAAAAATGATCTTTAATATGTGTAAGAAAATTATACAGCAAAAATGACAACAGAAATTTTGTATCTGTTGCGAGGAACGTAGCCCTTTCGCCTTGTGTATTCTAGAGCAACTACTGCATTAATCCAGAAACGTATAAGATTTTACAGAATAATTACCTTGAGCAATTTTAACCTTTGCGTGCTCTGTTCTGCTTGTCTGTGTCCAGTGGGTTTTAGAAAAAAATTATAAGATGTACATCCTTAGAATATAATACACATTCGAAGGATGCTAGACAGATATACTAAGTGTTTATTCATAATCCAAAAAATTACTTTTCTTTGAGGATAATATAAAAGTATTACTTCATTTTATTTATTCGCAAATGCTCTTATATTTTTATAGAATATTATGAACTAACAACATGTATCTTGAATGTTGAGTAAAAGCATAATTTCTTTTTATGAAACATACTAATCGAAGGTGGAAAACATACAAACTCTACTGTCATTAAAGTAAATACTGCATTGGGACTACCAAGTACAAATGTAAGAAAAAAATTACGTAAATGTAGATTATTATACATAATTTCATTTAAAATGACAAATTAATAATATCTTAAATATTTATGGCTGTGAGCAGTTCGTATTTCCCCGTAATATTAATACAGATGTTATGGGTGAAAGGTGAAGGGAACGGTACTGTAAGGGACCAAGCTCTGTGTGTTTGCGGGATGCGGGGAAATCTCTTAAGGTTAGTGTGCTAGTGACGTGTGACTTTTTTTTTTTTTTTTTTTTTTTTTTTTTGTAATTTACGTCCTCCAACGTTAAGTCATATCAGACGGTAAATGAATTAGGTGAAATGATGCGCAAATGAGTCCAGGGTCCATGGAGCTTAGAGTTACCTGACATTCGTCTTGAAAGACAATGGAAAACCCCGGAAAAACCTGACCTAGATTCAAACTCTGGATCTCTTGAACGTGAGGCATACATGCTACCGTCTACGCTACCGAGGCGGGCACGTGTGACAATGCGTGTCACAATGTGTGTCAATGCTCGTGTGACAACAGTAACTATCACGTTAGTTTGTCATTGTACCTTACACGAGCATCATGGTGGTGCTCTCGCTTCTAAGCATTTGCTTGTTTCAAGTGCCAAGCTACTGGAACTTATTATGGGTGAGGATACATCAGAGGCCATTCATAAACGAAATGTTGTGGTCCATATGGATGTTCTTCAGTTGATTTGGAATTTAAAAGAGAAATATCACAAGGAGTTATAATTCACGTCCTCCAACGTTAGGTCATAACGGACAATGATTGAAAAGGGTGAAAAGATAGTCAAACGATCCCAGTGTCCATCGAGCTTAGAGACATTCAACTTTCAGGGTAAGGAAAAACTCAGGGAAAAAAAAAACTTATCCAGAAAACTCACCCCCACCAAGCTTCGAACTCGGGATCTCTTGAACAACAGAATAATTTGAGCAACAAGATTTTTTTTTCTTCGTGAAGTAGTCAAATAACCGAGAAGAGGTTCTGGCAGTAGATGAGGTTTTCGAAGTTGCCGAAAGTTACAATACAGATAGTCGGTTCATTTTTTTACGATACATGCTGGAGGCAAGAAAGGGTTAGTGAATGCAGCGAAACTGTTCTGCAAGGCAGGAAGCACCATTGCGGATTACTATGGCCAAATGAAGCAGCAAAATGGTTAAAAGAAATGCTTATTCCACACGTCCCACCTTCTTTAGTTATGATTTTGGACATTCGAGTCTTATCCGAAAAGGCCCGACCAAATATTCTGCCAAGAAAGAGATGCTGACTTTCTTGCAGAAACGTGGTGTTAACTGCAACGAAGAAATGAGGAAAACAGATTTATTCCCCTTCTGGAAATCTATCACCAAGAAAAAAGAAAAAAAAGTAGGTTAGAAACGGAGGACACAGCAGCTAAACATTGGAGGGTGGAGGCACACGGAACAGTGTCGGATTTTATAGATTACATCATTGTGAGTGACAACAATAAACATATTTTCAGTCACAATGATGAGAAAGAACTAGCAGAGCCGCTGTGATGTGGCGATTAAGGTCGTATCTTCTTTTTTTTCAATATTAGGCATTTTCAATTATGTTAAATGTACACAGTAGTAAAAAGGGCATCCTTAAATGGTGACATCATGTACTACATGATTAGACAGGTTGCGAAAGTTATTGTGGTTTTGACATTTATTTGCACTGTTCAGTTTCATGCAATCATTGACAACACTGAAACGCCACTGTATCAGGCCGTTAGCGCTACCCTCCCCTCTTTAATGCCATTCTTACTCGAAGTAAACTCGATCGCATTCCTCCCAACCACACAGAGCTTGGTCCCATGCAATACATACAATGGAGGGATCGAGCAATTCGCGTAGGCCCTTTGGAAATCTACCGTAAACTCTTGGAGGGAAAGATGAAGGGAGAGAGCCAAAGGGTGATCAAATACGGATAACGACGAGCGCAATCATAGACGAAATCCCTAACGATTCCAGATAGAGCTCTTCGACGCCGCCAGCATCCTATCCAGCGTTCCCTCCACACAAGTGTAGCCTCACATCGAGGTGGGGTAACGGGTAGGCTACAACGTGACGGATAGGAACTTTACAGAACGCAAACCACTGCACAACCTCGCCTAGTGTTGCAACCCTCCAGTGGATGAGAAGGAAATGTTAGGATCAGAAAAGTCCTGGTAGGAGGATGGCCACCACAGCAATCATTTAAAGGAGCGGACTAGTTCAGAGTGCGGTTATAAAATCACATCTTGTGACGATTGAATGATTAATAAAATAGGATCGTAGGGGTCCCGGGTTCGATTCCCGGCGGTGGGGGTGGGGATTTTTCTCCGACCAAGATAATTCCCCATCTTCCCCAGAGTCTGGAAGTATGAATGAGAGTGTGAATGTGCGCGTGATCTAATGATTAGAAACTAAAGATAACGAGTTAACACCTTCGGTATGTTCCAAAGGAGAACGGCCGCCGATATGACCATCGTAGTTAATGGCGGGGTATGAATGGAACATAAAAATAGGATCCCAAAATTTGTACTCACAAATAGCGAAGAAAAGGACCCAATATCAGATATCTGACACACTAAAAATGTAGTTTCCGTTCTTTTTCCAAAAGCTTGTCCAATTTAAACTGTACCTTGAGATTAAATCTGAAAATTTCAAGAAGAATATGGATGTTTGGCAAAAACCCACAGAAATACATTTGTCTATAAAGAGTTCATTTGCACATAGTTTCACTAACTCTACTATTTTTGTGCAATCTGGGCAAACATGAACCATCAGCGTTTATGTTAGAAGGTATTCCGAGGTGTTAAACATTTCTTAAATGTTGATTCTACACATTAAAGCTTCCAGACAGTGGTTTTCATCAAACGACATTCCCTTGTTTCCCAGCAATTTTTCAATAGCACATTATTTTATTTTCTAAGTAGTTGACCACTGTCACAATACATCACATTGTATAGATTATCTAATTAAAATTTATTTTTAAAAGTGCATCTACGCATATATTAAATGTATACAAAATCAAGTTAACATATATGAACATGCGAATTTTGCGCAAGTTGAAAGTGAGAGGGAATGCCGATAAAATACCTATATGTAAAAAATTCTCTCTAACAATTGCTTTTGTACTTTTTACGTGCAGAAAACAAATGAATGTATTTAGTGAAGCATTTGCTAGCACCATCAAGCTAGGAGAACGCGCGCATGCTGAATTCTGTTACCATGGTAACTTGTTAAATGGACGGAGGGGCGAGGTGGCGAAGGGGTGGGTGGTTAGTATGGATTTTTGAAACCCCGACAAACATTTCGGCTGTAGTGGAGACACTCCATGGCCAGACTGAGTTCCGCGGAATCTAGTCGATTTTAAAACTAACCGATTAAAGTCGATGACCCCTGCTATTTATCAACTACTCTTTGTGGTGCGCGTGCAATTAGATAGCTTCCCCACCTATTCCTCCATTTATTTCGTGTTTTCAGCCACTCCAGACATTTCCTGCGTGTTCTACTTTATTTCTCCCCTTAGTTTCACAATCTGTGTCACATGCGCCTGAATTCTGAAGGGTGGGAACACAAAGTTTCCTTCCCCCTTATCTTGGACACTAATTTGCCATCCTTATTTGAGCTTATTCTTTCTCTTCGTTTTATTTTTGTTTGTTTTTGCAACCCACTTACCTCTTACTTTAAAATATGCAGACTGAATCAGCCACTTCTGGTTACTTTTATGCAACAATGTATGGACAGACTTGAAGATTGGATATTCAGTACAAAAGTGAGTTCAAGGTCGCTCTGAATTCACATTTATGACAGGTTTATAGCCCTTTGTTGCAAAATATACGATGAAGCACATGTTCGACAACTCACACTAAACTGCCTATTTATTATATGGATACTGTGTCACATAAATCAGAAAGAAAACGACAAAGAGTTTGAACTGGAGAAGTCACAAAATGTTAGTACTTTCTGGCATACTTATATCTAAAACAGATGTCATACAGTCACGTAAAATAGGTTGTTCAACTTTTGAAATATATTATGGCATCTTTACTCTCAAAGAAAGACATATTTAAAAGTTTCCAAACATGCTTACATCGTGCAACACGAGATCTTTGGCCCGTCTCTGTAGCGTAGGTGATGGTGTGTCTGCCTCACGTTCATGAGGTCCCGAGATGGAATCTAGGTCAGGGTGAGTTATTTGGATAAGTTTATCCTGGAAACTGTCTGGTAATTATAAGCTCTACAGACCCTATGCTCATATGAGCATCATTCCATCCAGTTCATTAATCGTCCGATATGACTTAATGTTGGAGGACATTACTTTAAAATATAAAATTTGAAATTTATCGTGAAACAAAACATTCCTGTGTCTTTTAAGTCTATAGGATGCGAATACCTTTCCTACTCCTTCCTTGATAGATAAATAAGCAATATTTTGACCCGTGTCAATGCACTGCTTATACGAACATACATCAAAACTTAACAGCAGCTGTGTGTGTAGTGTTTAACGCCCGCTTTTACTACATACGGCACCGCAGGCGGTGACACTGATGGTACATGAGATGAAGATGGAGCACCGGTGGAATGAGATGGCGGGGGAAACCGGAGGTCCCGGAGAAAACCCGCCCCAGCGCCGTGTTGTCCACCACAAATCTCACTTTGCGGTCGCCTGGGATCGAACCCGGGCCGCCTTGGTGAGAGCCAAGCGGTCTAACCACTGAGCCACGACGCGACCTAAGAGCAGCTGGTTCACCCAGTATATGCATAAGTATATTTCAAATATGATTTATTTTACCATCATGAACGACTTCCTGAAATTCGCTTAAAGACGTGGATTCCAAATTAAAATGCGTGTTTAAATGAACATTTAAAGCGATAATAACTAAAGACACTTCAATGGGTAACAAAGTTAAGCTCCATTGATTATACGAAATATTCTGGAAATATCGTATTTAGGCTTAAGCGCTTAATTTAGAGTGCTCTTCACTTGATTACAATACTGCGTTTCTCAGTTTTCAGTATTTGGAAGGAAAGAAGGAAGGAAGGAAGGAAGGAAGGAAGGAAGGAAGGAAGGAAGGAAGGAAGGAAGGAAGGAAGGTAGGAAGGGAGGAAGGAAGGAAGGACGGACGGACAGGAATAATAGGTTAAAAGAGGAAAAGCAGTTCAAGCAAACCAGTGAGCACAAGCTTAAGTTTACGGGCTTATCGGAATTAGAATCTCCTTTAAAGTACGAACCCAAACAAGATCACGCCACTGATCTGTGTGCCCCTGTACGTGTGTCCGTGTGCCGAATATAACAGATTTCTAGTGCAGTTTCAATAACACGAGAGATTTATAAACACACTGAACTACATGATCCATGTCTTGAACAAAATCTCAAACAGTTGGCGCTCAAAACGCTATTTTTACAACAATGCCTTAACGTATTCCTCTGATATTCATATTTGTGCCAAAATCGCGTCAATCAACGCAGTTCTTGGGAAGGTCCATGATGCAGGACTTTCTCTATCAATACTTTCTCTAGTTGCAATAGTACTTGATATTAAAAAGTAAAATCGAATGCATTGCAACTCAAAAGTTATGCATTTTACATCAGATTTTAGTCCGAAAAGTGATCGTAGATATAAAAAGATACAAAAGTGTGCCCGCCTCGGTAGCGTAGATGGTAGCATGTCTGACTCACGTTCAAGAGGTCCCGAGTTCGAATCTCGGTCAGGTTGAGTTACCTGGATAAGGATTTTTCCCGGATTTTCCCTTATCCTGAAAGACGAATGTCAGGTAGCTCTAAGCTCCATGGACCCCGGGCTCATTTCAGCATCATTTCACCCATTTCATTCAATGTCCGATATGACTTAACGTTGGAGGACCTAAATTACAAAATAAACAAAAAATACAAAAGTGTGTCTATAATATGAGATGAAACTATGGGTGAATTAACATAAGAACAATTCATTATTTGTGTGCTTCGATTCTGATCTATATTAACAAACACAGGATTAACAGTTGAACTCTGTATATAAAATAAAGTAAGTTGCTTTTTATGTTCCTTTAATTCCAATGGTCATATCGGCGACCGTTCTTCTTTTAGAATATATTGCCTATTGGCGATGGTGTTAACTCGTTAACGGGGGGGGGGGGGGTTGCAGGTACTTTGAATTTTTATTCCTTAGATCAGGCACAAATTCGTAATCTCATTCATACTTCCAGACCCCAGCCGGGAATCGAACCCGGGACCCTTCGCACGGAAGGCAGGTGCTCTACCTACTGAGCTACGGGTCCAGCACGAAAGCAAGCCTTTGTTATGTCGTTCGTCTGTTTAATTTGTTTTTTCTGTTCGCTTAATGTGAGATCTATCTAGGAATTGAAGTGCAGAAAGTGTTTTGGCCCCGCAAGCTGATGCCTACGAATGTTTGGGGCCCTACTCTGACAGATGCTGAAGAATATTTCAGTAAATGAAATTTGATTGTAACAAAAGAGCACAAATAAGAGCTTAAAACGTTCATGTAAGTGCTATGATATCATTTAGGTGTTATTGATTCATGAGCCTGAATGTTCATTTTGTGTATTCTTCTCGTCATTTTGGTTTTGTATTAGAATACGTTTGTGTGTGCGCGCACAGCAAGAGAGAGAGAGAGAGAGAGAGAGAGAGAGAGAGAGAGAGAGAGAGAGAGAGAGAGAGAGAGAGAGAGAGAGAGAGAGAGAGAGAGACTCAATACAAAATTGTGCATTTTACTTCACTATTAGAGCTTTACAAATGTCATTTTAAATTCGCATTTCCGTTATTCAAACACGCTAAAACTCACCAGCCCTACCTAGCGTCATTCACTACGTTTTGCAACCACGTACACGAACAAATGATCCAGTGAGCTTTGTGGTCAGAATACCAAAAGACCTGAACTGAGATGCTCAGTTTTCTGTGCTATTCAAAAGCTTTCAGGTAGCTTTAGGGGTTGTTATGAGCCCGATTGTACCATATCGGAATGCATAGCACGAGAAAAAGTTCCATGTAACCTTTCCTTACTTCTACTGCATTACAATGGAGGTTAATATAAAACTATTATTATAAGCAGGCTTCAAATTTTGGTGACTAAAATGTTTCAAAGAATACTACAAAATGAATATAGCTTTCAAAAATTTACATATAAATTACAAAAATTATTTCAAAACTGAACTTTATTTAATTTATTACCGTTGGTGCATAATGTATTAATTTATGGGAATGTAACTGCTACATAAGCAGAAAAACAAGACGTGAGAATGTTTATATAAATTACAAATTAATAATATTCGTTCCAAGATCTCATTACAAAAGAAATTTATAAAGTAACATTACTGAAGCAATTTTTAGAAAACTAACATTTAACGCGTTAGAATTCTCAGATTATACACAATTCATGAAAAATGAAGAGGACTTCGTGACCTATGTGTTTATTAACGGGGGTAGGGGGAGGAGAACGAAAGATATCATTTCTAATTACTAGTTTGGGACACGATTGTATTATTAAACCGATATCTGCTCCCCCTGCGAAAATTATCTCTCCAGCTTCAAGTCACTCTCTTTAGACTGACCAGTAAATGCGAATGTAATTTTTAGTAAAGAATGCCTTTCAAGGATGTACTTACAAAGTTGCGCTTATTTTCCAGTTTAATACTGAAATATCCGAAAAGTTGTCATTATGTAAAATATCGGTAATGTAGCATTTAATGTAAACTACCTCCTCAAGCAAACGACATAAAGGGCAAGCTGATAACAAGGTAAGATGAAAAATCGAAGAAAAACCGTAAAATAGCAAATACCAAAAAAAGAACCAAAAAGACTAAATTAAGTTTTATTTGAATAATCTGTGGTCCATGATGGATAGTAAAAAGGCACGAGATATGAAATGGATTGGTGACTGGTCAGAATACAAACACTTTTTCGAAGGTATTGTACAAGGGCTGTTCAATAAAGAATGGTCATAACCTTTTTATGCTTTTAATTTTTCGCACTAAAATTTAATCTTAATCTATTCTGTTACCTTAATGTGAAACAAACACGCCGTAGTAGCTTCATTGTTGGTACTCCTGGTTCCCGCCTGCGAGAACCAGGCAAGTTACGACATGTTCAGTATCACCTACCGCTGCAATTGAGGTAATACGCAGTTAAAAATGAAATGAAATGTGTAGTGTTTAACGCCCGCTTTTAATACATACGGCACCGCAGGCGGTGACACTGATGATACATGAGATGAAGATGGAGCACCGGTGGAATGAGATGCGGGGGAAACCGGAGGTCCCGGAGAAAACCCGCCCCAGCGCCGTGTTGTCCACCAAAAATCTCATTTTGCGGTCGCCTGGGATCGAACCCGGGCCGCCTTGGTGAGAGCCAAGCTGTCTAACCACTGAGCCACGGCGCGACCCACGCAGTTAAAGTTGATGTTAGAGGAACATCCGGTGCTTCTTTCAAACGTAATCACTGCTTACGAAACTTCACTACATCATTTTGATCCTAAGAGCAAACAGCAAAGCTCAGTGTGGAAATCTTCTTCATCACCCACCCCCAAAAGCAAAAGTGGTTCCTTCTGCTGGGAAAGTTATGATCATCTCATTCTTTGATATTCATGGAATGGTTTATCAGCATGTTGTACCTGCACACACATCAGTAGCTGGACAATCCTACAGGGATGTCCTGAAAACATTGCAAGTCCATATCAAGTGCAAAAGACCACATTTCCGCGAAACAGGCTGGATGCCAATGTTGTTTCTGAATATCTTGCAAAAATCAACGTGAAGTGCATCCCTCACCGTCCCTATAGTCCGCATTTATACCCATGTGACTTTTATCTATTCCCTAACTTGAAGAAACGCCTTCGTGGGAGGCATTATCCATCATCAGAAGCAGTGGTGAAGGCTGCGTAGGCGATTTTGAAGGATCTCTCAAAAAGTGGTTTCCAGCATGTCTTTGAAGACTGGCAGAAACGCTGGGACAAATGGATCGCATTCATGGGAGACTAATTTGAGAAATACCATCAAAATTATGATGATGAGTAAAGGTACGTTGTCAAAAAAAATTGTGTTCATTCTTTATTGAACAGCCCCCGTAAAATATCATTTCACACTTACTTTCTACCCTTTTTAAAAGATCAGGCTTACTTTTTCGAAAATATTATGAATGCAACTAAAGAATGTACGCCAATCTGAAACCACTTTTATAATTATGTCATTTGAATAAAATACAACTAAAAATGACATGAAATAAGCAAAAGTTAAAGGTATATAATCTGTAATATTTCTTGAAAAATATAAATATTTGCAATATTGGTGTCCCATTTATTTTACAGATGTTTGCACCACATCCTTGGTGGTATTATGGATCTTAAAATTAATAATTCATATAAGGACGCTTAATTAATGCTCGCAACCATCAAATAAGTCGTCCTGAAAATCTAAACCAAATGGTGTCCAAACTGTGGGAGGGGTGTGGATGGAAGAGGGAATTTAACTGAGAAACAAACGAATTACCCAAAAGAATAAAAGAAACATGATGTATTAAGTTTTGAAGAAGTAACTTAGACATTGTGAATAGCAGAATCACTTTATATAGTTTACAAATATTGTTTAGACACCTAGACTTCCCTTAAGTATTCCTGCGAAGTAATTTTTGAAATCTATTTCACTGAAGCAATTGAATTTTAATGACAAAAGAACAGCAATTGTAGCAGAAAAGAATGCTGAGATGTTTCGTATGGTTTCATTCAACCTGCATGATTTGAGTTAATTTGGGTATTTTCTTCCTATCACAATGGATGTCTCTATCTTTTCTTAAAAGATATATACTATATATCCGTTTTCACAATTCTAAAGTTCATAGCCCTTCAATTTTACTGACATGAAAATGCTCCAATAGTAAACAGATAATAACGCAAGGGCATCTTTCTTCCATATATATCTCTTCGATTGTGCAATTAGGTCACAGAGCAGTGAATGAAAGGAATTATTTACCGTCCCAAAGATTGGCACTCCTCCGTTATACATTTATCGCACGACTGTGACCGAAGGCGGTTGAAGCTTGCACATTTTTAACAGGACTGTACCACCAGAAACCCGTTCCTGGCTCATCTAACATATGCTAACGAATTATGTGCGAATCCGGGATGGTGCTTTGCACTTTGTTGTGAAGAAACAGGATCGAGATGCTGGTCCCTTGTGATTCTAAGTTGCAAAGCCTTAACAAAACACATCATCACTTTCTCTAACTAGTCGAATATTGCATCCCAAAAAATAATCGATGTAAAGATGCGTTTCGAGTCCTCCTTGACAAAGAAAGAAAAATAATTTTAGCAAAGTGCCCGGTAATTGCCTGTAAACCAATGAAAAACAAAACTCAAAAACTAAAAATCCCCCATTCCAAACCAATCTTTACGTGGAAGTTTTTTTTTTTTTTTTGGAAAGTTTCGGTTTTCTTAAAAATTACCAACGATTTTAATTTTTTTAAAAATATATAATTACACAATTATTCCCATAAGAGACAGGCAAAAGCTTACTACACAAAAAGTTGAACTCTTTAACAAATATGGATAGAGTCAACATGAAAAATTCAGTGCCATGGCCGGGATATGAACCACGGATCTCCTGGTTTCCGTCCAGTCGGTCTAAACCATTGAGCTACCATGGCCAACGTGCCGTCCTGACATTAAATCTCCATTTGACTCGTATACTTCCCCGGTAAACCACTAAGGGCTCTCGCATTCGAGATACACCGTTTGTGGCGGCTTACTATTGTAAGTACTTGAGTCCCAGGCTTCATCGTTTAACTCTTATTAGTTTAGTTAATTGATGGAAATTAATCATTTTTATGGATAGCCAACATGAAAAATTCAATGCCATGGCCGGGATTTGAACCACGGATCTCCTGGTTTCCATCCATTCACTCTAACCCATTGAGCTACCATTACCAACGTGCCGTCCTGACATGACATTCTCTATTTGACTCGTACATTTCCCCGGTACACCACTAGGGGCTCTCGCATCCGAGATACACCGTCTGTGGCGACTTACTATTGTAAGTACTTGTCAGGACGGCACGGCCCGCCTCGGTAGCGTGGTGGTAGAATGTCTGCCTCACGTTCAAGAGGTCCCGAGTTCGAATCTCGGTCAGGGTGAGTTACCAGAATAAGGTTTTTCCCAGGATTTTCCCTTATCCTGAAAGACGAATGTCGGGTAACTCTAAGCTCTATGGACCCTGGGGTCATTTGAGCATCATTTCACCCATTCCATTCATCGTCCGATATGACTTAAAGTTGGAGGACGTAAAATTACAAAAAAAAAAAAAAAAAAAATGACAACACGTTGACCATGGTTCCCTGAAGTGCACGCACAATCAAAACCCATACTGTTAGTCACAAGAACGAGAATTACGTATTCCACAAAACGGATTTGTCACCGAGATGGGAAGTTGAATGCGACCGTTTTACCTGAATTCCGTTATTATGAAGTCCGCAGTTACATTAGACTTCGATAGTAGGAACTTTATTTCTTACTGATATACTTGACTGGAAAGGTCATTTTTTACGTCCTCCAACGTTAAGTCATATAGGACGATGTATGAAATTGGTGAAATTGATGCTCAAATGAGTCCGGGGTCCATGGAGCTTAAAGTTACCCGACATTCGTCAATCAGGATAAGGAAAACCCCGGAAGAAACCTTATACAGGTAACTCGCCCTAACCGAGATTCGAACTCGAGACCTCTTGAACGTGAGGCAGACATGCTACCACCACGCTACCAAGGCGGGCGTGAAAAGGTCATTTATGCTTCTTGTTGCATGCATTTGGACATCGAAATAATCTCTTGACTGTACTGGATAAATTCATTTACTTGACATTTATTTCACGGTTATTTTGTTGTATTTTAGGGGCATACGAATATGTAATTTAAGTTGAACTAAGTTTAGTTTTTCTAGCAATTCTCACCCTCTTAAATATTCCAATTCACATATTTTCAAGCAATGTTATAAAATTTCCAACAGAGGTTCAGTTACCATAAAGTAAGATGCGTAGCAAAAGATCCACTTAGCTTTAATTAAAATTTCTTCTTTTGATACGATAAAATATGAATTAAACAAGAAATGTGATATTATTTAATTCTTCCCAATCTGGTTGTAAAGTCACAAATTTTCTACGTGGTTTTATTTCTTTAAATATTGTCGCGAACGCATTGTTGAGGCCAGGCGGCGCAAGGGACGAGTTCAAAGAAACGGGCTGTGCACTGCGGAGATAAAAGCTCGCCGAAACGGTGAGGGGAAATAGACGGATTTCTGGAGAGTTCGTCTTTCTTCTAGCGCCGTCTTGATTGTTTGAGAACATTCCGGATAGTGAGTAAGCTATAATAAGGAAGCCTCAGCTCGTCAAGGGGAGAGTCGGTAATTGGACGCTTGTGCGTGAACAGCTGTGTGAATTTCGTTTGTGGCCGATGACGTAGAAAGTTGTATTATAGATGTGACGTAATTCTGCAACTGTCAGGTTTACTAAAGTGTGTTTCGAAAGAAATAAAGACCAATTTTTAGTGTTTGTAACCTGCACTTTTAATTTCACGAACCCACATAGCAACAATATATATCTTCCTGGTATATTGTAAATTAACATATTGTTAATTCTTTCCTCAAACTGTAGTGGCGGTTTCAAGATCCTCAGCTCTCTAAGCAGATGCTCTTGAAAACATTGGAATTTAATATTTTCATAGTTTTTTTTTTTAATTTACGCCTCCAACGTTTAGTCATATCGGACGATGAATGAAGTGGTGAAATGATGCTCAAATGTGTCCGGGGTCCATGGAGCTCAGAGTTACCTGACATTCGTCTATCAGGATAAGGGAAAACCCCGGGCAAAAACTTATCCAGATAACTCACCCTAACCGAGATTTTCATAGTTACAGTTGTCTAAATCCCAGATGACAGTTTCCCTCATTTTAATCTGTACTTATACTATTTTGCTTGTCGACTTTCGTGAATTTCTAGTTAGTCATGATACTTAAATTTGCATCTTGGAAGGCGGTAGCGAAAATAATACAATTTCCAGTTTATACACCGAAAGAAATGCAAATAATTACTTTATATGGACCAGTAAACATTAGTTCACATAGTTCATTTTGTAGCTTTTGTTTTCTGACTTAGAAACTATTCTTATTCAAAATAAACACAAACGTGAAACATAATATTCCAATTTATTCAACTCAATGTCAGTTCTCGAGGTACGTACTTGACAGAGCCTTGAGGTGTATTACCTTCTCGTTTATAGAAGAGAGAAATATTAATAACCCGGCGCAGAGTATGTGACGAGCTGTGTGCCTGATATGAAATGTTAGCCAATTAATTATTATGTGGGCAATTGCAAATTTGCGTTGCAGCCGCCCGTTTCTCGCTTGACGCAAAGGAATTTTGATTCCCTCTTCTTTTTCCTTGTCACAATATTCAATCACGTTATATATGATTTCTTGCGCCTGCCGATGTATGACGCGTTGCTGTCCAGAAGATATCTGAACAGAGTGTATATACAATGGACTCGCCGTATATGTGCGATAAGCTCACGTAAACATCCCTGTTGTTCTTATATTTTCCGGTATGCTTACACGCTTTGCCATGTAGTATATTACAGTGTTTCTGGCGTTGCTGAGTTACTTAGTAAATTATGCGTTTCTTCTTTAGCTTTGCCTGCCCCTCTGTTTATCTATTTCTAGAACTAAAGGATAATGACCTGCAGAACTTGTGCAGGTCTACCGAACTACGGAAAAACTTAAAAACGGAATTAACGTTAAGGCTAGGCTAAGCTTTGTTTGGAGAGTACTCACACAAAACAAGAAATTTACAGAGGAACCAGGAGCAAGGCAAAACACGAGTTGTTTTTAACTAAATATGCTGTTTTTGACGTCAAATGAAGCAAAAAAGCTGCAGCTGTTTTACATTACTTAGTGAAAAAACATGAACTCACCAAGATGTTTTAAATGGCTTCGAATATGATCTCATCGAAATGGAACGTCATTCTGCGCCACCTCAGCCACTGAAATGTAGAAACCATTATGTAACACCAAAACAAAGTAACAACTTTATATTTAATAAGAGTGATGCCAAACCTTATGCGACAGAATATGGGGTAAATTTGTCTCCGAGCTAAGAGGCATTTGTGGAACTCAAAAAACCTCTCAAATGTTACGTGAATGAGTGAAGGAAAAGTGCTACATGCACAAAAAGGGGTGGGTAATGCGACAAGTTGACGTCATGAGTACTAAGAGACAAGGTTGGGCATCACTGGTTAATAATGTCTAAATTATAACAACTGTATTTTTAACTTTCCCACGCTTCAATACAGATTTTGTTGCCTTATTGGAGTAGAGTGGAGTGAGATTCCTAATCATAAAGGGCACCCTATGACCCATTGAAATACGTAATTAATTTATATTGCATTTATTGACGAAATCTGACAAATATTTCACAATTTCACAAATGCAATAACTTTCAAATTGTATTAGTATTTGATTTTGTGTCTGTACATAATTACAAAATCACCTCGACTTTGTTTTCATATTGCCTGTATATCTTATGTTCAATATTCAAAATAATATTCATGTATACATGTGACTAAACTGAGCATTTCCCTGACATGTTCTCTGTTACAGGTCTTTATGGCAATTCGATCCATTCCTAATGAATGCCCAGAAAGGTTCTATAACATCTCATGTACAGCTTCCAGATCTTGGGAAGAAGCTTGGTTGACGTGAACATACAAAGACTCGTTACACGCAATCGAGAAAAAAAATCATTTTAAATTATGTTATTTTACTGTGCTATTTCCCATTAACAATATTAAAAATATCTTAGTTGATAGGTAGTAGGTTTATTACAATACAAGAGTTGCAAGAGTAAGAAATACGAGTCGAACCCCAATATTTTCATTTTCGAGTTTTCTACAGAGGGCTTAACGCATCTCTACTGTATACTAAATTTTCGGTAACAGCGAGTAATCGAAGTGCTTACGCTAAAATAAAGCTTTCACTGTCACTGTCAGTTGTTCTAGAGCAAGGCTGATCGGTTAGACGTGGCTGGCTGTGCTGACCAAGCCAGTCAACAACTGAAGGTGACACGGCTTAAATGTTTCATGAATTTAATCTAAAATAAATGCTTGAAACAAAAGAAGGAAAAGGCACTAAGATTAAAGTGCCAACTATGATATAGGATTGTACTCTTCAACAACAAGAATTAGGACATTTTACACACATTGTTTCCTTCGTGATAAACAGCTATCTACAGATAAGAATAACTCAACAGATAATTAATTTTTGTTTAAAGTTGATCACTACACCAACAGTTTAGATTGGGAAGTGGATGATGAAGTAAACGATATGCTAAATCTACGTATTTCGTGCTGCAAGGCATGTAATAGATGGTATAACAGAACAATGTGCCATGCTATCTTGAGGATCAGTGCAGTACTACTTAAAAGAACTTACAAAAAATAGCTTTTGCCTCTATGAGAACTCTTTATCCAACATTTGTATGCACACTCATCTTTACGTCTCCATAAAGCTCTCAAAAGCATTCGTTTAGGTTAAGAATGGCCTTTCTGTTAGATCACTATAAATCTGAGGTATTCTGAGGTTGACCTTACTGGTACTATAGTCACAATGTATTTGGAATTGGGACTAAAGTGTGCAGTGTTCAGAGGAGAAAAATAAACAGATGTACGAGCTTCATCAACATATACATTTTCCATGGATATGCAAATGTAGAACCTTCAATGACCGCTATCCATAAAGAGTTATATTTGTCTCAAGTAAAAAAAAGAAAGAAAAAGAAAAGATAAAAGCGTTTTGGCCGGAAAATAAGGAAGCAATCTGAAACAAGCCTCCAAAACACATCCGTGTTAGCTAATAAGAGGGAGAAAGATCATTTCTGTAATTTTATGTATGAAAAACAGTAATGAAAATTGTTTACTGTGTAATTCATGGCGTGCACACAGGGACACCATGTTGATAAATGAATCATTTTATGACAAGGGGATTAAATGTGTTTATGATCATTCCTTCTGAAGCAACTGAATAAATCCTGCCTTTGGATGTCTATTTCTCTAAGCAATGCAAGATGTATGCGAGAATAATTGTTAATTAGTACATACATTTGCAAATCGAAGGTTTGTAATGAAAACGTACGCTGCCATCCAATTGCACCACACATGTGGTTACTGGCAGTAAATAAATACGTAAACCTTTATAAATCTCGGGCTTTACAAAGTGTGTAATTCAGGTGACATTTGACTTTTCAATAAATGAGTGTGATTCAGAAGATTGTTAATTTGGCGCGCAGTGCTTATTGCTTTGCTTTCAGTGCTTTTAAAGAGAGCTCCCGTGTACAGGTTTTGAAAGAGTAAATTTACTCAACACCAATCAAACGCAGAGTAACAGTTCGGAAAAAGGTCTAGGCACTTGCAGTGCATGTACTGTTACCGTTAGCCTTGTTATAATGTTATCATAATGTTACAGTTACAAAGTAACCATACTGTTGACATTCATATTTCGCCTCGAAGATTCAAAAGAAATTCACGACTGAAGCTATATAGAAAAGAATATGTACTATCACATTATTGAGATATATTCGCACGTTAATAGGTGTTTCGAAAAACTCAGCTACTTGCATTACCACATTCGGCAGGTGAAATGTATGCAAAATAGAGCACCATAATGTGTCGTGCACATTAATACCTTGCTGGAAAATCATAGCTTTGTTAGGGGAGTATTTCGCGTGCGTGCTCGCACTATAGTGCTTCCTGTGTTTAGGACTAAAGAGTGGGAAAGATCGGCAAACTGGCGACATCAAGCTCTTACATGAAGCTAAACTGGGTTAATATCCACTGTGCAAAACCCTATCGATATAACTGGAATACTTCTTACAAAGTGACAAACAAATCGGAATCACAAGCATCGTGCATACTGTTATTACTTACTATTGCATATAACTTGTTAGTATAGCATGACGCAACGCCGTGATATTGTTAAAGTACTAATAATTTTACTCAACAGTGCTACTGTGAGAACATGTTATCAATTTCATGACCTCCCATAGTTCGATGATTATTACAAGAGATTTTCCAGCAGGGTGAGATTTGGCTGAAATTGTGTAACTTTGAGGAAGTACAGCAATGTAGCTTAAAACATCAAAGTAGATGCCTACCAAAAAGAACAACATAAAATAAACACATACTAACAATTTGTACTATTTACTTAGAGAAGTTAATTTTTCAGAAAAATTTCCTGTGATACTTCTGAAATTTCCACGATTTAGTTCGATTTATTTGACTTTTAACGCAACAATTAACAGTTAATTTCTAATATGGACTATTCACTTGTTTTCAGTGCAATTAAACCTTTACTAGTACCTATATTAATTGTCTATATAGGTGCATTTTTAATTTTCCATTAGTTTGAGAGAAAATAAACACTAAATTAGAGCCTTACATTTTTTTGCA
The DNA here is from genome assembly GCA_030765055.1 of Mantis religiosa. Lineage (NCBI taxonomy): Eukaryota > Metazoa > Arthropoda > Insecta > Mantodea > Mantidae > Mantis > Mantis religiosa. The sequence goes on along the minus strand of CM060950.1, from coordinate 48,811,213 downwards.
TTTGAATATTATCAATACCATCACATTTAACAAAATTTCCTCTCGTCATTTTTATATTATTTATAATCATAGCCCGAAAAGATCATTCCTTTATACCGAAAAGAACCTCATGTGGAACAACTTAAAAGTTCCGATAAGTATAATCCAGGAGAAGATAAATTAAAATTACAATCCAATATAACACTGTTCCCAACATATGTCATTAAAATAATTTTCTTCTGCTACTCTGCACTAATCTTTAAGATTCCTATAATCTCTCTTGAATAGCATGTTCACTTTACCATTTTCAAATCTTAAGACGTGCTGTAATATAGTGTTAGAAAAAGCTAGAGTTATTAGATATTAAAAATCGCAAACTTATACGCTTTAATAACGCTAAACTCTATATTTATAAGCATTGACAATATTTGGCATTTTTTTCAGAGATGTTTCGAAATCTGATTAAAACTAATAAGGTTACGAATGGATTAGTGGAAATACACAGGGTAGGAGGTGTGCAGAAATTTATACTTTCGATATTAACTGAGAATGTTGCAATAAAATGACATCTGTACACGGATTACGAGACACTATGGATATTACGTGATCTAGATAAAGAATGAGCATGCAATTTTTAAACCCTCATCGGATGAAACTCTCTTCTTTCACATTTTGAATTCTTTGTATTAATTTTAAATGCAATTCAGGAAAAGAAGATATACCTTTCTGGAGCTTATCGTTAATATTGAATGCCTCACATTACATCTTTGTAGTTACACATTTTCTAACCCTTTCCTTTTCTTTAGTATCTTTTATAGCATAAGGTAGCCCCATCCCATATTCAATAGACGTGTAGCAGACTTAACTCCCAGACGTTGTTCCTGGGGTATTTCACGACAAATAAATAAAAACTGAATTTCTGAAGGCTATTTTAAAAGATAGAACTGGGCAATTACTCCTCTAAAATTGGTTCTTAATGTCAAAACTGTGCTGTTTCCTCATTATTTTACAAACATTTCGTTGGTGAAAACAGTGTACTCTATCGAGCATGTACGAGGTAACCCAGAAGCTATCGACTATATTCAGAGAAAACAATTTACTTAAAAAGAAGTTACCTATATAATTGAAATTTCTTCAATTAATCACCTACGTTATTTTATCATCTGCCATATCTGTCACGAGATTTAGAATTCCCTTGCAACCAACCCATTAAGTTAAGATGTTCGGACATCGCTTCACCATGCAAAGAAGATAAAGGTTTGCCAGAGAAATTTGTTAACTCTTCTAAGATGAAGCGCCTGTCTTGCACAGTTTTATTCTCCATATCATCTAGAATGAGTGACAGATATCCGGTTCGTGTTTCGTCACGCACATCTTGTTTGTCCATTGTTGAATATTTAACACCACATTCTTGCATTTCTTTCGTTCATTACTGTATCACCATACCTAGTCCTACTTTAGTTGACTGTAAATTTCGGCAGGTTTCAACTCGCGAGCATTCAAACATCCAATACCTACCTCTCAACTCAGCGGGACTTTGTATCACACAGTTCAATTTGGGCAATCTCAGAATGCACAATAAAAATTTGTTTCGGTTGGCACTGACAAACACTAAAGAAATATTTCGGGAAAACCATTCAATTTTGCATAGAACTCAGACAGCGATCGGCGCAGCGGAATGTGCCTCAACTGAAACATTCTGTCTCTACCTAAATTCCTGAAGTCCTTATGATCACAATGATAATAGTTTCACGAGTATTTTTAGATCAATTCCTTCAATGTATTTTTCCATTTCTATTACCATTCTCTTTTCCTTTATATTATCATCCTTATCCTGCATTACATTGGCAGCTTCAGCTTTCGTTTTAATTTTTCCTTTGACTTTATATCAGAGCAGGTTTGCAACGGGAAGATGCAATCATCTCGCAGAAACTTTTTTTACTTAAATACCCTGTCGACTGGATACGAGGTAGAGATTCTTTATTCCATGATAGGGATTTCGCCGAAAATACATTTTTTAAAGATCCATTGAATAAATTTGTTCTGGAAGATTGTCGAAAAACATTTTCAAGATATTCATTATAGTTGTGAATTGTTTAACATTTGTAATTTTTACATTTATTTCCTATATACAGGATGGCGCATAGCAAATTCCTTAGTTTCAGTTCTATGTCTTGGGAAAATATGAAGCCACACTATTGGTAGTGCCACATTAATGAACGATGCACTTTTGTTTACCTCAGCGTTAGTAGCTATGGAGCATTGGTCAGTGTTTCAGCCGTGCGTAACTTTAACGAGAGTAAGTCTGTTGTGACAACTCGCGTTCATTACAATGTGCTAATGCACAGTCCAATTCCTTCACGGAAAACAATTATGCAATTGTTGAATAAGTTTGCAACGTGTGGTAGTGTTCTAGACATTAAATAAGGTCCACCTAAAACAGTGAGGACACCAGAAAATGCTGCTCCAGTGAGACAAGCTGTTGAACGCAGTTCGCGTCCTTCAGCTCGTACTAAAACAGTCAAGAGTATTGGGCATTTCTTGAAGATCCTTAGGACGCATATTACGTTAACTCAAGTTTCACCCATACAAAGTGCAAGTGACCCAAAGACTTCTCCCTGCGGGTCGATCTTCAAGAGATAACTTCTGCAACATCATTGTACTGTCTGTCCACTCGCCCGATCATGCAATTCCCGATTATCTTCTTGTGGGGCTGTTTCAAACAAGAGATTTTTACGAGACGCCTTGTAAATCTACAAGTGATGAAAGATGCCGTTACTGAAGAAACTGCAGCCATAGATGGAGGCCTGCTGCATCGCGCGTTTTTCAGTTTAATTACATGCTAGTAGAAATGCCTAGACTGTATTGTGGGCCAATTTGGAAATGCAATGTTCAAGACATAAATAAATGGCGTGTTGCATGTGTATATATAAGGTATGTGGATTATTTGCATACATTTTAATTTTACTGCTCCCCAGAAATAAAAATCTAATGGTGTCAGATCAGGGGAACAGACCGGCCATAGTACGCTGCTTATAATTTTATTGCCAATGATACGGCGGAGTTCTGTCATGGATGCCCCCAGCAGCATGTGAGGCCACATTATCCTGCTTAAAATACGCATTTAATCTTTCAAAATGTGTCACTTCGTCACACAATGTATCTTAGATGAACTTAAAGGAAACATTCGTAGGGAAATTGGTAAGATTGGTGCAGTGGAACTTATGAAAGTGAGTGCAAGTTCTTTTTTTACGATGGTGTGACTTATATACAGCACAAAATGGAAAGCACTTACAGCAGCTATTGTGATTAGGGTGAGTACCTACTTGTGTAATTAATATAGCACAGTAAGTTACGTTGTTTTTAGTTACGCGGGTTAACACTCCCAAGTATCGGCGAGCAAGCGGGTGACAGCCGCGGCATGGCTACTTCTGCGGACGTAGATTTTTAAACTAACAGCACTGTAATTGTAAGAACAATATTAGATCAATACACAAGTGAGAAAATAGGGAGAGTATGCATGCTTTTTGTAGATTTCGAAACGGCTTTTGATACAATGGTGAGAGAAACACTGCGACGGAAATTACAAAACAAAGGAGTCAAAAGTATTTATTGTTGGGTTAGAAAATACTTACCAGGGAATAAAGTTTGGAGTGTAGACAAGGATGGGCTAAGGGCATTAGTGGAATAGAGAATGGGATTAAGACAGAACAGAAAGCTTAGCCCTATATTGTTCAATTTGTTTATCGAGAATATAATAGACAGGCTGGAAAAAAGTAAAAATCATTGCCCAAATATTAGCAACAAGGCAATATCAGGACACTATTTGCAGACGACTTGGTAGTAGGATCTATAAATGATAGGATTACAGAGAGCAATAAGTGAAATTACCAGTTACTATAAGGAATGGGGGATAAGAATCAATACAGGCAAGTCAAAAATAGTGGTGACAAGAAAAGATGAAAGTGGTATTTATGTGACAAAAAGTGGATGTGGTAAAGCAGATGGATTACTTAGAATTGAGACTGTCTACAATTGAGATTGGTGAGCACATGGAAGGAAGATAAGAGTGAAAGGGAAGACAGCGATATCCGGGGCAAGGAACTGTAAATACAAATTGCCAGATATGTCAGAAAGAATATGTGAAACATTAGTACAATCACATGTGGTGCAGAATTATGGAACGTTAACGAGATAAAATAGTAAGTCGGACACACAAATGAACAGTTTTGTTTAGAGGTATTAGGTACATTCATATCTCCATCCCCCCGTATGATCATCTACATTTGTGTTTCTTGGAACGGAATACCCGTAGAAATTGTCATTATTTTACGTGCACATTTTGTAGAGTAAGAACAACATCTTTGAGTAATTTATCAAATGGAATGAAACCGTAAAACAATCTATGTCCATAAAAAAGGCTTGGGCTTTTTAATGGTGAAAGAATTGCCAAAATCAGTGTTTTAGGGAATTACCACCCCCCCCCCCCGCATACAGACTCATTGTCTGTCTATGATATATGTCGATAATTTCATCTCAGTGGAGGTCCGATGCAGGAATGTGAAAAGGATAGCTGCAACAAGGCTCTGAAAGTATTGTCGACACGAAGATTGTAAATTTATGACTTGCTAGAACAGGTAGGATTAGCTGGAGCCTTGGAACAGGTCCCGGTTCGCAGTCGTATATTTGGCAGAAGGACGTGCAAGGAAGATACCATATGCTTGGTATGTTGACATTCAAACAGACTTAGTGTTCTAGAGAGGAGTGGGTGCTTTTATCTACGCGGGCCACCAGATGACCATGATGAAAGACATTCTTGAGAATTTCTCTTCAGCAACATGAAACATACATTAAAACTTTGTTTTCTAACTAACCATTCTGAAACGACGACTCGGGTAAAGGTAATGGGAGTCTCTTATAGCCTATCTACACCATTTTAGTTTCGATATGCTATTTATCAGTACTTATATGCAGTGTTCCTGTTATAATTTTGGCATTAAAGGGCTTATAGACATCGAATTTCTTTGCATATGCATATTTAGTTTGTTTTAACTTGTCACCTGGAATTATGATTTACATTAAGTTTCAAGTTTTTCTGTGCCTCTATGCAAAGGTTCATAATACATATAATAGTAGATTTCTTGGTAATTTGTCCATGCATCGAGCATACAACATACATATTTTTAAAAGTCTATAAAATTATTATTTTAACATATCAGTGGCAAACTAATAAAGGTCTTATTACGGAGAGACACCTACAGCGGCTAATCGATATTTGAGATACAATTAAAATCATCATACAGCTATCTTCAGTGAAAATTAGTCTGGTTTATGAGCTAACAAGAACATGAGAAGGCCATCGAGTGCTTTTTCAAATTGTACCTCGATGGAACAAATGGAAAATATTAAAGTAGACAATAGCTTTTATGACATAACTAAAGCATTTCGTATGATATATTGTAATTAAAATTGAAATTTTATGGTTTTTAATGACGTGACTGTGACTATTTTTGACATCATATTCGAGTAATAAGTATGTTTGGGGTTCGGTTCTCGCAGTCCCTTGATATATTTAGAGTGTGCCTCAGGGATCCACATTGGGATCTGTATATTTATAAGTATGGACACTGTTAATAATGAAATCAGTTGCATTGTGCATCAACGGTCTAGTGTTTAAATGAAAAAATGCTCACATCGTAGTGAGAAACTTGGTAAACTTTTAATGCATTTTATTAGAATCAGATTTAAAATCGAAAGCTTATATTAGTTATATAGTTAAAGGTATCCAAAGGATTTTTTATGATCAGAAAATAGAGACACCATGTTAACTTAGATGCATCAAAGGTAGTGCCCTGCAGTTGCATTCACATTCCTCTTAGCTATTGATAATTGTATATGTGAAGGATACAAGTTTAAAAAAATTCCAACGCTACAAAAGAGAGCATTTAAGCTAATATTCCATGTCATACGTAAATCTTACTGAAAACCTCTATTTGTTAAGCCTAATGACAGTCATATTGTTATGTGTGTTAGAATGTTTGATATATGTAAAGATTAACCTAAACAGCTATCAGGTAGAGTGTTCTTTCTGTACACCTATACAGGGGGTCTTACCTAACCTCTAATATCTCTGAAATTAAACAAAATATGAAAATTCCAATTGGCCAGGAATGTACCTGTCAGGGGCTCACGCAATGAGAAGGTATGCACAGCCAATAAAGATAAACAAATAATATTTCCAACACCAAGTTGCGCTTTTCTAAGTGGAACATGCATACTTATCCTAGCAAAATGACAACTACAGCTAGAATTAGTGATAACACACTTGGTTCCGCTTTTCTAAACACATTTACTAGTGGCCCTCAGAAACTTCATTGCTGTGCATTACATTCGGCATGGAAAATGCACCCACAAATCACCAGTACCGTCTTGTCCGATGAAACTGTGTCACTTCAACAGATGTTCGAAGTACCCTCCGTTTGTATCAGTACACTTTTGGATTCTGGAAACAAGAGAGTATTGCACGGATTGCAGTGTTTCTATAGATATTTCCACACGCGCCACAGTAATACGATGTCCACTGTCGTTTGCGGTTCTTGATGCACTCTATTTTTTCACTGTGCACCAGAAAAAGAAGTCTAATGGCGTCAAGTTCGGGGATCGAGCTGGCCATCGCACAGTACCTCCCCGTCCTATCCACCTATTTGAAAACTTTGCATCCGCAACGTTTCTGGAAACTTGTGCATAATGTACGGGACATCCATTATGCTGGAACCACATTGATAGATGCGTTTCCAATCCCACATCCTCCATGAGGAGGATACAGTGTGTTGCAGAAATCGTCCATATCGCTGTCCACTTAATGTTCACTGATAAAAATAAAGACCTAAAATACGGTTACCAATGATTCCGCGCCAAGCATTCACACTGCACTGTTGTTGATGAGCAGCTTGTGGGTAATCCAGTGAGGATTTTGCATGGACCAGCAGTGTATGTTCCGCAGATTCACATGACCATGATATGTAAATGAAGCTTCGTCAGTAAACAACGTTTTACTTAGGAATGCAGAATTACCTTGCAACTGCTGTAGTGCAAAACGACAGAATACAATGCGGAAGTCAAAGTCATTTTCATACTCCTGGTGCAGTGAGATATGGAACGGATGGAACCGATGCCTTTGCAAAATTCTGCTCATACTATTACTACGTTCAATCTGTCGGACACTCACTTCAGAACTGTGCGCTACAGCAGCCAGAATAGCAATTTCGTTTCCCGTGCCAGCCGCTGTCTTTGTACGTTTTCGCTTTGTTGGAATCCAGCTTCCTATTTCCTTGACTTTGGTGCAGATATTGGCAATGGTATGAGGCGAAGGACACAGCCGATCTGGGTAGCGTTCAGCGTACAATGCCACAGCTGCGGTTGCATTTCTGTTGACATTCGCCGTAAATTAAAAAAAATATCCAGGTTTTCTTCGTTATTCAAGGCCGGCATATCGACTAAATGTCGCCAACTATTACGCGCCACACGAAAACACGGTTTAATGTATCAATATGGAAAGCAATATCCGAAACGTACGTGAATTATGTTACAGCATGACAGCAGACCGGATTAGGAGACACCAGTACACTGATTCTAGAAGGTGCCGAGCTAATATCGGTTTGTTTACAGCAGCTAAAGGCCAGCGCAAGCAATCCCTGGTCCGAGCACAGAAGTACATGCGTTGCATTACGCCAGAAACGGTGGCGCCATTGCCATCCTCTAATACCTACGTATTTCAGAACCTATGAGGTTTAGAAACGTGAAACCAAGTGTGTTATCATTAATTGTAGCTCAAGTTTTCATTTTTCTAGAATGAATATACATGTTCCATTAAAAAACGCACCATGGTGTTGGAAGTGTTATTTATTTACGGGAATGAATTATGCATACCTTCTCGCTGTGTGAGCCCGTGACATATGTACATTCCTGGCCAATTGGAATTGTCATGTTTTGTTTCATTTCGGAAATATTTGAGGTCGCAGAGTTAGATTGGACACCTGTATAATACTACAAGGGATAAAAAAGTGACTTGACATCTAACACTTGTAGAAGTTCCATAATTAAGAAGGTTTTAATTAATTGGCAATTAAATGATTCAATGCTTTACCAAAACATATTAAACAATTTGAGGACGTTAATTTTGAAGTCTGTGTTTCAACATATTTTTGCGCTTTCCTCCCCCTACCCTTTAACTCCAATGGTCATATCGGCGGCCACTCTCCTTTGGAATATATCTATGGTGTTAACTCGTATACGTTGGGTTGCTTGTACTTTGTATTTTAATTAGTAGATCACTCACACATTCACACTCTCATTCATACTTCCAGATTCCGGGGAAGATATTGAGTTTTGTTTATGTAACATCAGCGAATATTCCGAAACAGTGAAGCGGAAGCATAATAATTATGCTGTGCCTTGACTAGGTGTGTTACGTATTGACGTAATGTGTCAACAACTAAATAACTACAATGCAATACAATTCAAAAATAAACTTGAGAGTGCTCCTTGAAGGTATGCTGGAAAATTAAGCGGTCAATTGTGCAGTGCTTTAGAGAGAACTCCTTGATTGAAATCTCTTCGTTCTGTAGATCTTCAAGGTGAAAATGTAATGCTTCATGAGGAAATTTCCGCAAAGTTGCTAAGTGATCTCAAATTTTGCCTACTATTATCTGCAGTCATGGGAAGATCCTTCTCAGCATCAAAGCTTGTATTAACAGATAAAACTCAAACTTATATCTGAACTTATAGGGAAAACAATCACTGTATGCTGCAAATAAAATTATAACGACTGAAATAATGTCTAACGGTAAAATGTGAACTGTAAATGCTAAAACATTTATAGCTAAGAACTTTAGTGCTAATTTCTGAATTATAGAAGTATATTTTAAAAATATTGACAGCATAAATGCACAAGTCCTTACGTAATTCTACTACATACAAATGCTATACTTACTTATTTAAACCTACTCCATAAAATTCTAAACACACGTTCAGTATTCATATTTGACTTGTACGGTGTATAACATAATTTGTAAACATATACCTCCTAGAATTATTTGCCACTACAAAATACATAGTCCTGCCTTAAAATCTACCAAAATAGTGAAACACAACTTTCATTGATATTATTTAGACGCAAAAAAGTATAAATACAGTATTTTAAAAAATGACAGAAATTACTAAAAGTGGAATTTCTTCAGTAATTCCAGAACTTGGGTTCTAAAAGGCAGTCTACTATTTCGAAGTTATATTTGAGACACATACACATGTTTTAGAGAATTTAAAAAAAGTTCAATGAGACCACAAAGACTCTAAATAAGGAATTGGTAACATGTTGGCTTCTGGTTCCTGAAGCCGCGGCTTTAAACGCAGCGGAGGGCGATGAACATTTTCGGGTGTAAAACTCCTTAGCTTGGCTTCCTTTGGAAGAGAAGTAAAGCCGGTAGTCTCGTGTCGAAGACTTACGACGCGTTAAAGTGCCTCAAACCCGATAAAGAGCTCTGTAAACAAAACTCAGCAACTTTTACGCTTAATATATTGTAGGGGTTGAAAATAAGGATTGAAAATGAGGATAGAGCAAGTTAATGAACGTTTTGGGATAACTTATGCTTTTAGTGAGTTTCTGAAACCCAAATTACCACTTTTGTCGAAATCATATTAACAACTAAATCATAGCAAATTTAAATGAAATAAAAGGATAGTTGTCATATGAACTCAGTATGCCACTATCCCTATCTGCAAAAACTGAATTTTTAAAATACTTTAAACGTCCCTTTTAGCTTGAAGTCATTAAAATCTGTCAAATTCACATAAATATTTCAAAGCTGTTGCCGATATATTTAACAAAATAGTTTAAAAATATGATAACATGATTGATTCTCCCCTAATTACTCTTACAAGGGACACCTTTGCCCTCGAACGGTCAGGAGCGTACGGAAACATGCTTAGAATAGCAATCGATCATAAAACAGTGGTCTTTGTGATTTCTACCTCCAGTGACATTTTAATAGACAGAAACAAAGTGACAAGATATCACTACCATAGGAGGTAAATTATACGTAATTCAATGTCGTCAGTGTATAATTACATTTTCAATCAACATGCTAAAAACCCTTTGCTTAGAGTACTTAAAACAGTGCTAAACATACATATACTACGATCGTGATTATATTATTCTTCAAAGTGCAGATGCAGGATTTCGATGAAGTGGTTAAAGTGGAAGAGCAATGTTCGCATCTCAGTAAAGCCATGTTATTACATTCCAAATCCCTTTCGCATTAACCGCACTAATTACATTTGCAAATGATACGGGTATGTCAGTACCATAACTTGCATTTCGCCAAGCATATTGCAACATAGGCTTATATTCTTGTGCAACAATTTGATTGTAGACCAGAGAGTGAAGTTTGATAAGGAAATAACGATCATGTATTTTCATTTGTGGTTCAGTATATTGCAGTCTTACAAAATTAGCAACACTTCTGATATACCTAGAGCTTATAATAATTGTTCTAGTAGACAAGTGCGGAATTTTGTTTGGAAAGGATACAGACAACCATTTTTTTAATGGTGGTTAGTTATTTTAGGCATGTTTTCGTGCGGTTTCGAGCGTTTGAGGTCAAAGGTGCCCCTTGTTAGTTCAAATTATATATATCAGGCTTCTGGATTAATCTTGCTTATTTAATTACCACTTCAAGGCTATATTTAATATTCTGGAAGCTAGGGTTAAATTCAGAGAAAAATATTTTAGATAAAATAAAGTTTTTGATAGTTATATAATGAGTGTTTTCGACCACGCTGTATTGAGTTCTTCACATGTTTCCAATATTGAGGATTTAAAATTACGCGCATGACAAATGTTTTTCAAACTTCTTTATTTCTTTGCTTCTTTTATTTTTTTTTATTACTAAGCGGATTCGAAAGAAACTTAATGTTGTTAATTCCAGTAAATATATAGGGCGTCCATAAAGTCTTTCCAACATTACAAACTTCCTATATAATGAAAACTAGCACAGCTACAGTTGCGTGGTTTATGGTAAATGACAGACAATCCTTCAAAGTTTTTTATTGTATTATCGCCAGCCCATTGTTGATTGGGGCGGCGCGGACAACGAGATTAAAGAGACGGCAGTGCACTGCGGAGATAAAAGCTCGCCGAGAGGGTGGGTGGGAGGAGACGGATTTTTCGGGAGCTCGCCTTTGTTCTAGCCGGGTCTCGATTGTTTGAGAAATTTCTGGAATGTTAGTAAACTATAAAAAGTCAGCCCGCCCGCAAAAGGGGAGTCAGTCGGTAATTGAACGCGTGCGGGTAAACAGCTGTGTTTGTTGACCTTGTATGTTGTATTGCGTATGTGTACGAAGCGTATTTCTACGGAAATAAAGTTCAACTTTTTGTGTTTGTAGCCTGGACTTTTGATTTCACGAACCCTCAAAGTCACAGTACTTTGTGCAGTATAATCCAACATGCCGTCAAACCAAGCAAAAGCGCAATGAGTTTTATGGTACCATAAGATGCCGTCACCTATTACTGTTTAGAGGAGGTTTAAGAGGAAATATGGACGGGCGCCACCGGATTACAAATCTATCGTTGTTTGCTACACAACGTTTGAAGGGAATGGAAGTTTAACGTCCACTGACGTTCACTATCATGACGTCCATGACAGTCCATGACATGACCGAAACGACCGTTGAGATTGTGCAACAAGCATTTCAAAAAAGACCTTTCAAGTGTACTCGTCGTGCATTTTGGGAACTCGGAATTCTACGGTCTACAGTGCATGAAGTGTTACACTAGCAACTTCATCTGTATGCTTATTAAGTTCAGATAAGCTTTTTTTATTTTATTTTTTTATTTTTTTATTGAGAACTCAGTTACAGCTAATATTTACCTGTACATGTTATAGCTTTACGTAGTACCGCAACTTAATGACCTGCAACCCACGGTGATATTCCAGCAGGGTGGCGCATCACCACATTGGGATTAAACGCTAAATAACACATTTCCTCACAGATGATTGGGCACGATAGTCCAACACTGGCCACCACGATCCCCAGACGTAATCCCCTTAGAATTTTTTCTTTGAGGTTACGTAAAGGACATGCCATATGCTACACTTGTAACTGATATGGAGACTTTGAGAAGAAGGATAACCGATGCTGTTGCAAGCATTACCCACGAAATGCTGCAGCTATCCACGAATGTATCGCGAGAAATCGAGTATCGCTTAGATGTTGAGAGGGCGACAAACGGCACACATGCGGAACTGTACTAACAGTATGTGTTACATACAAACTTTCAGAGTTTGTCTTTCATCTGCCACAAACTACACAACTCTAGCTGTAATAGTTTTCATTATAATTTTGGACAGACTTTGTTGACATACTGTATATTACTCCACGTCAAAACTTCAGTACATAATCCAAAAATATGGAAAGTAGAAATTTTCCATGACTGCCATTAACACTAAAAGAGTTGATTTGGTTACGTGCTCAGTTCGCTTTTACAATATTTTATGTAATTTTTAAACCTAGATAGATTTTCTTATCGGTAACTTCGCAAGAGGTCACGCAATCTTGCTCGAAGGTACAGATATACTGAAACTAAAACTTGTCCTATTGCTACTTAATTGTATTTCCTGTGACTGCGATATTACTACACTTCCTGCTATCACCATAGCATATTATATTCAGCATGTGAACAAAATTACACTTCTTTTTTCAGTGTGAAACCGGCTTCATCTCGTCGGTGCTCTAGTTTCTTTTTTAATTTAAATCTCCTGTTTATAATGTGCTGGAAGGACCTTTCTATTGCGGTTCGCCTGTAGACGAGTGGGACCAACACAGAATACTCACAAAATTATGGCAGTAAGTGTTACCAGAAACACTTTAAGCCGTTATTTGCCAGAGGACCTGTGCTCAAGTCAAACCAGGTATGCTTGCTCACTTCGCAACCCTTATCCTGTATGCGGTTTTATACCTAATGCCTGAAGTAATGAACCCGTGACATTTGAGAAATCTCCAATATGGAAGTTATCGTGTTGAAACTTATAGCATTACTGCACACTTAAAATAATATTTTTGCATGTTTCAAAATCCTAATTTCCTTGATTGCTTATATATTAGCTTTCTAATGTTTAAATTCAATTTTCTAATAAACCAATTCTAACGATGCCACTTTAAACATATTCAAATAAACAAGTATGTTTGGTAGTAAATGAGATGAGATGTATCATTATACCCTTAATTATTGTAGAAAAATGAATTCTCCAATTTTCTTGATGTTTTCAAAACTTAAATTTTATTTCTCCAAGCTGGAGCATTATTTTCAAAATGCGCATAGTCATTATTTCTAATATAGATTTGAGAATTGTGCAAAAGCTTTAAAACAAATTAATGAAACGTTACATCATCTGCAGTACTTTGAGTATGGAAAAATTGAGAAAGAAAAGGTTTATGAAAGCAAGTCTTAAATTTGGGCGTTAATAGTAACTGTGCACCTGTAATTTAAATTTCGCTACCGAAAAGTATAAAAACAAAACAAGGAACATTTAGAGAAAAACAATATAAAATATTTAGATGAAATTTGTGTATACTATGGTTGAATTTATGTGAAATAAAATGTATAATTACAGTTTGAAATGTTTTAAAACCTAAAAGATATTAGAAATCCTATAAAATCTTAACAGCGAACAATTATTATTATTATTATTATTATTATTATTATTATTATTATTATTATTATTATTATTATTATTATTATTATTATTATTATTATTATTATTATTATTATTATTATTATTATTATTATTATTATTATTATTATTATTATTATTATTATTATTATTATTATTATTATTATTATTATTATTATTATTATTATTATTATTATTATTATTATTATTATTATTATTATTATTATTATTATTATTATTATTATTATTATTATTATTATTATTATTATTATTATTATTATTATTATTATTATTATTATTATTATTATTATTATTATTATTATTATTATTATTATTATTATTATTATTATTATTATTATTATTATTATTATTATTATTATTATTATTATTATTATTATTATTATTATTATTATTATTATTATTATTATTATTATTATTATTATTATTATTATTATTATTATTATTATTATTATTATTATTATTATTATTATTACTTGCTGTTCGTTTTTTTTAATTAAAACGGTCTGCATTTAGGCTCGGATTCTTATGATCTAAAAGTGCTCGAAAAATGACCGATGAAATGACTTAAGAAATTAAAAAAAAAAGACAACTCCAACAAATGAAAAAGACCCAAAACTGAGATTCATTTTGAATTAAAATTGATAAACAGAAAAATACACATTTAGCTCATACATGGGCATAATTTCTAGAGAGTAGAATAGGAGGTAAATGAAAAGTGAGATACTTTAGTAAATAAATATAAAGTAAGTTTTCTCCATGCAGTCTCTTAAAGAATGTGAAAGGAGGTAAGAAAACTGTTTCTGAAGCAGGTCTTACGAAACAGTAGCATTCGCTCTTTTGAGTTCCTAGACTATACAAAGTATAAACAAAGAGGAGAACTTTACAGCCTATGGCATGTCATAAGTATAGCGACTTTTTGTTGTAGGGTTTAACGCCCGCTTTTACTACATGCGACTACGCAGGCTGTGAAACTGATGATATATGAAATGAAGATGCAGCACCGGTTGAATGAGTAACCTGTGTACGTGGGGGAAACCCGCCCCGACGCTGTTTTGTCCACCATAAATCTTGCATGCAGTCACCTAGGATCGAACCCGGGTCGCCTTGATGGGAGTGCAGTCATCTAACCACTCGGCTACGGCACGCACTCTTATTAACAATCGCAAATTAACTGCACGCACTCATTAACGCAAACAAAAGAGTAAAAGCAGACTGTGTTATCCCTAGCTTGCGAAATAAGTTCATAATTGTGATACCTGCTCCTCGGGCAACCACCTCTCCTCCCACAAGTAGGTAATCCTTTCCAGATGAACCTTTAAATAGCGTGACCTAATGACAACACGAAACTACACTAAACACACTTTATTTGTGACTAGAATCGTTAGCCTTGTGCTAATGTAACAATCATTTTCACTTTTTACAAATGCACAGAGTCAACATGTCAGTCTAATGTTCCTTTACGTCTCTGTTGCACGCGCCATTCTGGGCTGCTCGCACTTTTCGAAGCACAAAGAAAGGTTGGCTAATACAAAAGCTCTAATACTAAACGGTCAACTTAGAAATGGAAACTGAACTGAACTACGCTAAACTCACGGGTATGTGCGCTCCGCTTTTAAAGTTAGCTATCGCTGAGGTGATGTTTCCTGAAACAGAAATGTCTCTAATGTAAGGAACGGAACATTGTCCAGGTCGAATCTTCTAGCCCCGCCAAATTCGAACCGTTTAGAAAATATCCAGCGCTATAACAAAGAGGGTCGCGTTTTTGCCTTCGTGACATACGCTAATGGCTTTTTTTATTTACTTTTTCCGATGGCAAGCAACAAAAACGACGGAATGCGTGATTACACTTAATCGCTGTCGCAGTGACACTGCTTCCTGCTGAAGACTGGTCATTCCGACCAGCACAGCCTTTGCGGGCAGACGATCCAAATTCATTATGGATGAGAGAGACTTCGTCGTTGATCCTGTTCAACACACGTTATGGCCCTTGCCATGGCAGCTTGATTTTGGGGATCCGGTCGTCCTTCAATACTCTCCATCCTCCCGGGGTCATGATGGAAGCACAAAAGGCCCCATTTAATAGAGGTTTCTCCTCTGATTACTTCTGAATTTTACACATTTCACAAAAAGACCTAGAGCGTGCCTTGCAAGCAGTTAACATAACCATGGAGCAGATCATGCATCAGAATCCCCACTGTGAGAAAGACGCATAACAGATTTTGACATTTTGCCTTGGAGTTGATAACTAACCGATTTTGGACATACGTTATAATCCCAATGATATCTTCTGGGCAGATAAACGGCCGCGCTATAACCGACACACTGCCAGGTTAGCGTTTTCTGACCTAGCTGTTTTTTCCTTTCTTTTCTTTAGTTATTTTATTGCATATGTATTTTCATTTTATTTTCTTACTACATTTTGAAAGCTTCGTCAGGTTCCACTGAAAATTTTGCTGAGCTTCGAGAAAGAATCATTAAAGCTGTGTGCATTGTTATGGTCGATTACATTATGTCCGTCTACTGAAGCTTAATGTAGGCAGACTGCGGAGTACTGCTTTGTCGTTTTGAAGGAAATTACAGAAGCATGGCTTGGTACACGAAATCTGAAAAAGATACCTAAGTTCACAGAGAATTTTACCTAAAAGCACGGGTTAACAGAAGCCTGACTTTTGTAACCTTCTGTATAACAAGCCAGCGATGATCTGCTTACATTGAACAACATTAAACTTTAGTATTAATAGTAGCTATTATTGACAATTTGCGATCTAGAAAACGACTTAGGGGCTACTAATTACCATGACCCCGATTCCAATGACCTAATATGTTTAAAAATACATATAAAATGGGTAAATGTTAAAAATGGCGTAAATTACCTAAAACCAACATTTATTTAATTGAATGTAAAGTACGGAAAATTATAAATTAATTTACACATGAGCTTAACTACATAAAAAGCAGATAGGTAAATAAAGAAAAATGCGCAGGTAATTTAGATAAGTGTTAAAGAAAAGTAAAATGCCCGAGCATTTTTTTTCATCAGAAGATCTAAAAAGAAATTGAAGAAAAACATTTTGAAATAAAACTTATAAAACTCTAGAATGAACAACGTTAGGTTCTCCGATTATACATAGCTCATTGCCAATAAAGAGGAACATTACAGCCTGACACGACCCAAGAATAAGGGCGATATGAACCTGGGTTTACACACTTACTAACGCGAAAGGGTAAAACTGACCTGTTGCATCCCTGGTTTGTAACATGAATTCATAAAAACAAATAACACCTGCTCCCTAGACAATAACCCTTTCCAGATTAATCATTAACTAGAAATGTGGGTCCCACAAGAACGCGAATGAAACATGTACTTTCAATTTTCTCCGCTGAATAATGACATTTCTGTTACAAAACAGGTATCCTGAAATTGCATCTCAAGGAACTAACTATATGGCGACTGTAAATGCAAGAAAATGATCCAAAGGCCACATACTGATCTGAAATCTGAAAAAAACAACTCCATTAACGTACAACATGGCGATGACAACAAAATTATCTACCATGCATGCATTTTCATAATCTGGAACACATGTTACGGATTTGTGAAAACGTTAGCAATACTCAGTGCAATAATTAAAATATTATACATTATTAGAATCCGGGGCCTGTTAATTATACATAATATTGGAACTGACATTACTTTTTAGTTTTTATACGACAATTCCTGATTAATTGTCTACTGGGAACATAGCGCATGCATTATAGTAAAGCAATTAGTGCAGAGTTTATTGCGAATAACCCCAAAGCTTTTTTTTCGCGCTGTCAGTTCTATAGAAGTGGGTAATGAACGCATCATAACACACATTGTTTTGGAAAGGAATGACGCAAATGGCAATTTGGTCACCATCAGCCAACACCTGCCAAGCCACAGCCCCAAATTTTTATTCAAGCCTTTCATCTTTCCCTTGCTTTCTACCACTCATGACCCTATTTTCTTTCTGTTTTGTGGGTCGCCTCCCTCTCCCCACTATTGCACCCCTCTTTATATTCTAAACTGATCAATATTGCTCACCCTTCCTAACCGAACTGGTTTAAATACGTAACTGGAACCCGTTCTTCATTTGTTCTGCAGACTACACAATATCGCACTCTGGGTCATTGCAGTGGCGTATCCGGACTTTGCTTTTTCCTGCTACGACCGGTTTTAAAAACCTTGGTATTCATATCACTTATCCAACATTTTATGTACAAAGTTGCCTCATGAGTGTTTGTCTATTCTTTACGCAAAGTCTCACCATTAGATCGAGTGAACATGTGTATGCACACAAGAGATAGTCAGAGGTATCTATTTTAAAAGTCATAAAACACCCCTAACACCAACTTCCATCACTTTGAATATTTTTCCGCACAGGTTGTTTTTATAAAAACCTTAATCTCTGCTATTCTGCTAAAACATAAGGACCCTGCCTCGGTAGCATGTCTGCCTCACGTTCAAGAGGTGCCGAGTTCGAATCTCCGTCAGGGTGAGTTACCTGGATAAGGTTTTTTCCGGGGCTTTCCCTTATCCTTCAAGACGAATGTCCGGTAGCTCTAAGCTCCATGGACCCCGGACTCATTTGAGCATCATTTCACCCAATACATTCACCGTCCGATATGACTTAACGTTGGAGGACGTAAATTACAAAATAAATAAATAAATAAATAAATAAATAAATAAATAAATAAATAAATAAATAAATAAATAAATAAATAAATAAATAAATAAATAAATAAATAAATAAATAAATAAATAAATAAATAAATAAATAAATAAATAAATAAATAAATAAATAAATAAATAAATAAATAAATAAATAAATAAATAAATAAATAAATAAATAAATAAATAAATAAATAAATAAATAAATAAATAAATAAATAAATAAATAAATAAATAAATAAATAAATAAAACATAGGGAATTTCTATTAAAGTGACAATAATAAAAATAAACATGCACATCAATGATTCGAACTCACGTTGATCCCCTGACAAGACATGTGGGTTTTACCGCTCGGCTACCATGAATACGGCCAAGACGCACGGCAACTCCTTTACTATTGCATAAATTTGAAATGAAGCCACAGTGGTATCAAAGCGTATATTGGAAAAATTAACTGTTCTTTGACTTTAGCCGTGTGTAGGTCAAATTATGGAAAGGTAGAGGCAGACTGAAAACTTCAATGCCATAGCCGGGATTCGAAGAATTGACTGACTCTACATTTTCAAAGCGTATATTGTGAACGCAACGTCAGCAGATGCTTTCAATGATATCCGATTCGAATTTTGTTTCTAGTAGCTGCTTTTTTTTTCTCTCTTTTTTGTCTAAGGCTGTAAAAATACAAGTCTGTGTGTATGTTTAGGTAATTGTGTAATTGGAAGATTATATGAATTTAGTATTAATTACTACCTAATTCAAAAATGTCAATATTTCTCATTGTTTGTGAACAAAAACATCTTCCAAGAATGCAACACGAAGATTTTGAAGAAAATCCCATTTCAGACTATGCTTTACAGTTCACATTTGCAATTTTTCGAAAAAAATTATTTTTTCTAAAGTGACTAACGATTTCGTTCACACCCCTGAATGCCTTTTGCATAACTGGTGAATCTTAAGAGAGAAACAAAATATTACTACACGAAAAATGTAGATGTAGTTAAAAACGTACATAGTTTATGTCAAACAAAATTTTTCGCGGAGTGAACAATTTTCAACACATTCTTTGTTGTTTGCATTTTCCAATGCTTTTCCCAAATTGGAATGCGATATTGTTTTTCTAATGACTTGGCAGCACAAAAGAACGAAATTTCATAGTCATCGCATAGTAACAACAACTCTTCCCATTGTATCTAGGTATAAGGAAATATATAAGGTCATTTCTCCAAATTCCTGTCTCAACATAGAGTAGATAGAAGAAAATATGTTTTATGGAATATTTTGTAGGAGTGAGTAGAGAAAGTCGTCTGGGTACACACGACACACCTTTTCTGTTTAGCCCACAATTGAATTATACTGGGTTTCAAAGGGCAATTCGTTGAAATATATTTCATGGAAACTTATTCTTTAGCCCAATAAGGAACATATATAGAAAAATAGTGGCACGGGCGGACGTACAGATAGATTTGACATTTGTGAGCCAAAATACAAAATTTAGAAATCAGTCCCCTTGATGTGGCCTTGGAATATAATTTGTTATACTAGAACTCAAACGTTATGAACAAATTGCTAACTGCCCTACATATCTCAAATTAAAAAGAAAAAAAAAAAGTTGAAGTAACTTTTGGCGTTTTACTAATAGGAAAAGCCTCTTGATTCTACAGTCAAATTTTTGGCATTTTTATTTCTTTTTCTTCCCCCGCCCCCTTACTTCTTTAAATAAATACTCCTCCGAAGTAGAGGCTGCATCTGTGATCGCCACACTTTCACCTAAAAACACATACACTGTATGTACTACAATGGCCTATGTATTTGCACTGCACACAATATAGATACAAACTAGTCGGTAGTAAAAAGGGTAGTGAGCTTCTGCTGTCTCACGTTAGTGTGCCTATCACTTATGAGCAGCGCGATCTCGCATCCGCTTTCACATCAGAAGTTCATTTGGCAATGTTTCGTCTCTTCTCTCGAAATAAGGTATCAATTTCTTTACGTTTGCTACTGCTTTTGCGTTGGTCATGACCAAAGCTTGTTCATGAACACCGACTGAATCTGAATACTTTTCATTTTCAGTAACACTGTATCTTGCAATGATGCCTTCCTCTGTAATCGGTTTATAACCTCCGTCATTATCAATGTGTTCTTCATCAATATAGGAACAACCATCCACATTTTAAAAGTATCTATAAAATCTTCTTGCACACTTATTTTTACTTCTGCTTCAGTCTTGTTTTCTGTCAAGTCACAAACACCAGGCCACAGTATGGAAAGATAGAGCCAGTCTTAAAAATTCAATGCCATAGCCGGGATTTGAACCACGGATCTTCTGGTTGCCGTCCAGCCGCCCTAACCCTTGAGCTACTATGGCCAATGTGCCGATATGACATTAAATTCTGCAACTGACTCGTGTTTTTCCCGGTAAACCCCTTAGGAGTTCTCATAAACACATGAGACAACTACCTTAATGGCGACTTACAACATGTAAGTACTTTAAGGTCCGGGCTTTATAGTTAGCCACTATTAGGTCAATTAATGGAAATTAATTGTTCTTTCACACTTTTAAAATATTGTACCATTGAACCAGAATGCACCACATATCTTCATTACACGACAGCCACCTGCACTGGAAGAATTGTTCCCAAGGTCCGCTCAATTTTGTTAAAAAAATACGATTTATCAATATTTGCTCTCCCCATTACTGCACTAGCTACACCAGAGAAATTTGTAACACGTGAAATAATAATAAAGTAAGTCATGTTGTAAAATTAGACTTTTGAAGTGCTGATCTGCATGTTCATTTCTCAAGCATAGTAAACTGCATGGCGTATAAGGTGAGTGTGTGTTTCTTTGTGCTTTATGCAAATACAGAGCGTGCTGGATTGAACAGAAAGATAGAGGTGACAAAAAGCTTAAGGTCACAAACGCTTTTATTTTCAATACTTTGCATGTTACTTCATTTTGTGCTTTTCTGCTGTAATAACGTAACCCATGGCGTAACAGCTGGGCCTGAGCCTGCCAACCCAACTTCCGACCTCACACCCACATACGCACGGTAGAGGTGGGCGATCTTCCAACCGATATGGGATGGAGATGTGGTCAGCATTCGGCACCCCCAGCTGGAAAGTTGGCTTTCTAAACCACGGTTCGCTACCTATCGTGGCTTCTTATTTTCATTACGATACTAACGGTCCTATACCCGGGACTTAAAATCCGCACCCCCAGGGATGTAATAAATCCCGGGCGCATTCCGTCCGCAGGGAGCATAAGTAAGAGACCTTAGCCTACTACACCACGGCGCAGTACTTTCTGCTGTAGTGGCTTCCTTTATTTGTTTTCGACGAGCTCAAAAGCTACTCCCAGGGGAAAAAATAACTAACAAAATGGTTTTTATTATTATTATTATTATTATTATTATTATTATTATTATTATTATTATTATTATTATTATTATTATTATTATTATTATTATTATTATTATTATTATTATTATTATTATTATTATTATTATTATTATTATTATTATTATTATTATTATTATTATTATTATTATTATTATTATTATTATTATTATTATTATTATTATTATTATTATTATTATTATTATTGTAATTTTAGGTCCTCCAAAGTTAAGCCATATCGGACGATGAATGGAATGGGTGAAATGACGCTCAAATTAGCCCAGGGTCCATAGACCTTAGAGTTACCCTACATTCGTCTTTCAGGATAAGGGAAAACCCTGGTAAAAGCCTTACCCAGGTAACTCACCCTGACCGAGATTCGAACTCGGGACCTTATGAACGTGAGGCAGATTCGCTACCACCACGCTACCGAGGCGGGCTAAATAATTTGTTCTGTGATATAAACAAGTACTTGTTTTCTCTCTAGTTTTACTTCCTCTACTTCTTATCTGTAGTAGATAAGTAGAGGAAGTACCCATTCAACCCAAAAATTCGAAGGTGAGATGTTTTGAGACCTACAAGATCAAGGCTTTTTAGAAGAAATTCCGTGAAGTGTGTGTGTGTGTGTGTGTGTGTGTGTGTGTGTGTGTGTGTGTGTGTGTGTGTGTGTGTGTGTGTGTTTGTGTGTGTGTGAGCGTGTGTGTGTTGGATAAGTGCCAAAATTGGCATTTTAGTTTAGGACCTAACAAACATACGACACAAAGTTTTCAAGAAAATCCCCAAATCCTAAACTACCCTTGTCATTAAAAAGTCGTTACTTTTATTTTTCGCAAAAGGGGTGTTCAAAGTTTTGTTAAGTACTATTAAGTTAAGCCATTATCATGGCTATTAAAATGTCTGGGATGAGCCTCTGAAGTCTTCCTTATTCTCAATGACAAAATGTGCACAGACCTCATTAAAGCACACAATTTATTCAAAAAATGTTTAGGTATTAACAATTTGCATATATGCGTACTTATTGATTTGAATTTTCAAGAATTTTTTCTCAAATGCAAATCTCTATTCCTTTCTCTTTCTTTTTAGGTTCATGCAAATGGATCAGAATTTCAAGGCCATCACATAGAAAGCTGTTTTTTGGAAAATGTAACTTTGAGCCAACTGTATCTTTGTTATATCTGCAAGAAATATTTAAAGTTTAATAAAAGTATCTCGAATAACCAGTAGTAGCTAGAAGGTGCCCCCCCCCCCAGAAGGGTAAGTAGAGGAATTCCTGTGAATGCAGCATTAGATTTTACGCATAATGAACAAAGTTTGCGTGTTTTGTATACGTATCAACATCATATTTTAATGTAACCTCTCCTTTTCCTTCTGCTCCCCCAGTCATTTATTCACATACTTGCCAAAGTACGTTGTTTACAAGGAACAAAAACAGGACGTAATTATAATTTTTGAAACATTAGTATTAAAATTAGTATAGTAATTTTTCTGGCGGTCCCGGGTACGAATCCCGCCGAAAGCCCTCTCTGACCTTGGATTTTTCCTGGTCTTCCCAAGTCGGTAGCCTCATGCTGGAAGGATTTAGGACCTATCACGACTTCCTTTCTTTAATTCATCTTTCATTCCGTTTTCTTCTCATCTTTGAGGTGTGCTTATAGGTTTCGTGACGTATGACTGTGCTGGACAGATGGCGTCGATGCATACTTAAAGGAAAATATTCCCTGTGGATACTAGAACACTTTTGTCGGCTGGTCGTTCATCCCTGTCTCCGTGCAGCTCCTGTAGTGCAACGGATCTTTGAGACAGGCACAAACGATACCCCACTGTTTTGTAAAAGGCTATAGCCACGTGTCGTGTCGCTTCTTCATTAAACATTATAAACGCGGCGTGACCTTACTGCATGAGAAGGGTTCTGCAAGAAAATATAAAATAATAGTAAACTAAAAGATCTGCATGGCCAGGAAAGAATGGCCATTGTAATCTCTTCTTCCAAGCGACAGGCTTATGAACTTTCTTGAAAATTTTGCAGCAACTATACATGAAATAAGTTCTTTACAGAAACGTTAATATCATGAAATATCATCACTTTTAGCTGTGCAAGAGGGAGGGTCGCTGATGATACAACTCAGGTGCTCAAAACATATTTTAAAAGTATAATCAAATCTAATTATATTTTGGATACAATTCATATTTTAAATTTTGTGAAGAGTTCCCATAACTCAACTTCTCAAAGTTTTAAATCGAAGGTCTGTAACTTGCACATCCACAATTTTTTTCGATTCATTTGAAATTTTAGTACTGTAATGAATATTTAATGCATAATATGTACAACTTTTATGTACAGTTTTGAATTAGCTCCCGATATTGTAATCTCTTTAATTTATTTTTACTGCTCTGAAAAATCGCTTCACTTGATGCAATTAGTTTATCATAAACTATTTTGACTAAATTATTCAATATTGTATTAACAAATAGCAAAGATGAATTTTTAATTATACTACTAGTTTGGTAGAAAATAAATGTTAATTAACAGACTACAATTTTGTGCTTAAAATTTACAAAATTTGAGCATTATTATTTAATCATTTCTCATTTAAGCATATTAGGAAAAATCACCTCAATTCTATTATTATATTATTTATAAGTATACAACATTTAATTGATTCATACCGAAAAATGCATCGTGTGGAACGATTCGAAAATGGGAATATGCCAAACAAAATGAAAACTTGAGAAGAGAGAGCTTAAAATTATAAAGCTCAAATAAGTGTTTTTGACTTTATGCTTTTTAAAAACCAATTAAATGCAAACACTGACCTTCGCTTGTATTTATCTGCATGTCTATATGTAAGTTAGTATTTGAATATTCCTTGAACGGCTTGTTCACTTGCCAAAACGTATGGTTTTCATTAAAATGTGTAGGAAGCTAGGCTTACAGGCAGACACTGAAATCACTATGAAATGCTTAAACTCGCACGGCTATGAAAATAGAGTACAAGGTTATAGTGTTTTAAAATACTAAAACCCATATTTATTAATTTTGGCAATACTGAGTTTCTAAAACTGTGCTACAAACTGAGTAGATACTCATATCGCTTGGATTTTCTACTCTTAGGCCTTATCACCATAAATAATGCAGAAAATAAGGTAAAGTATCATTAACAGACAAGGAAAACCGGTGTGAGTGTATTTATAGACAAAAAATATCTGAGAGATGGGGAGAAAGATTGTTGCTTACGATTCATCTATCCATAGTAAAGTAATCGTTCGTCTATTTCTTTTCGCACTGGCTTTTAATTCTTAGAAATTCCAATACCTGGTCCTGAGTTAAGAATACGGTTTAGGTATCTCCATACAGGCTTTCACTACCTTGAAGCAGACGCTGCGTGTTTTCAAGATTTTCTCCCGAATTCAACTGTTTGTGTTTTTGCGCCATGCAATAATAATAAAACGCATAAGAAAGAATAAAAGGGAACGGCCAACAATGTTCTGGACTGGTCCAAATTGCAAGCCGAACAGGCTGGCAGGGAGGGAGCCGGATGAAGAGAAATCCAATTAGGAGGGGCGAGAGGAAAGGTGCAGGACTGCGGTAATCAGCGACCCCAAACTCCTTCGTGGCTGCCTTAGCAATTTGAGTGGAAATGAACGTCATACTGTCTTAATCACCTTCCCTTTCTATTATTTATAAAAGTAAATCGCAGATCTCCTACCTTCCACTGTTATTCCCTGCTTAAATATTTTATCCATCTCTTACGCTTTTACCAATTATACAAGAGTCACACAAAACTAAATAGAACCTCAGATGTAATTCCTATAAAAGTCAATATACACATTTTACTTATCATGAAAATATCTAGCCCGCCTTGGTAGCGTGGTGGTAGAGTGTCTGCCTCACGTTCAAGAGGTCCCGAGTTCGAATCTCGGTCAGGGTGAGTTACCTGGATAATGGGGTTTTCCGGGGTTTTCCCTTATCCTGAAATACGAATGTCGGGTAACTCTAAGCTCTGTGGACCCTGGGCTCATTTGAGCATCATTTCACCCATTCCATTCATCGTCCGATAGGACTTAACGTTGGAGGACGTAAAATTAAGAAAAAAATGAAAATATCTTTAACATACCGTATTTTAATCAAAATTTACGAGAATTTGTAGTTGGAAGGTGCAGTTTAGGTTGGATATTTTCTTGAAAAATATTAAAAATGATTACCTATTATTATCATTATCATTATCCTGTTGTAAACATAGTGGAGGTGAAAAAGAGGGAAATACTTTAACAGTTCGCTCCCAGGATCGAGACAGCTACACAAGCATGCCACAAAAGAGCACTACACTAGTGCCAAAATTACCCTAAACATATATTGTTTCATAATATAATTTCTAGTTTATACGTGCAATTATTTGCGTCTGTACTCTTACCATTCTGTACATTAAGTCAAAAAAAACCTTTGTAGTATCAAGGAATTAAACTCTGCCCGCCTCGGTAGCCTAGATGGTAGTGTGTCTGCCTCACGTTCAAGAGGTCCCGAGTTCGAATCTCGGTTAGGGTGACTTACCTGGATAAGGCTTTTACGGGATTTTCCCCTATCCTGAGAGACATATGTCAGGTAACTTTAAGCTCCATGGACCCCGGACTCATTTGAGCACCACTTCACCCATTTCATTCATCGTCCGATATGACTTAACGTTGGAGGACATAAATTACAACAAAAAAATTAAACTCTATAGCACTTCTTGTTTAAAAGGAGGGCATAGCCAGTATAATTATTTTCCACCAGGTTATAAGCCCATGTTTGACAAGCAATAAAATCGCCAGACACATAGATCCTAACACACATCACAGGGAAGACGTAGTAATGACAAGCTATGGTTGTTACTCAAAATGTAAATATTTTAGTTACTGTATAATGACAAGTTTTGTAGCTACAGTGTTATATCGACAATGAAAGGGATATTTAGAATGCTAAAATGACATTTTTAGTTCCTGTGGCCTTATACGAGTAAATGGAGTATTCTCTTTAATTAAACGTACATTTCATCATTGTAGGCTTAATAATTATATTTTAAACATATTACTGTATTTACCATTATATAATGTATGCCACTTCTGTCCATACCATTTCACTAGAGAAAAAAATCATAACTTCCTCGCACTTTGGAGTAGATAGGTAAATTTCAACATGTATTTTAGGTGTTGCTCAACAACTTGGTACGTACTACTGTTAAGTATGATAACTTAAGTCATGTAATCTATTTATTTGCAAATATATACGAATTTTCCTTTGTTTTTACTTTTAACGGCATATCTGAGTGGCAGTTTCCGTTAAACATGTCAAATTTTCTCAAAAACCATGGTAAACCCTAAATTAAATTTTACATTTTTGATGTTACAAAAATGGTTGGTTAATTTACAAAACAAATCTAATAAATGTTAATACAAAGTTCTAAAACTAAAAATACAATTCTATCTTCCTTAATAAATAAAACGCCTTTCAGGATAAGTGGATTAGTGTATTTAAAAGTTATAAGCCCACATTCTGTAAACATTACAGTCTGACACCTTCAGTAGTTTGAGATAACTTACTAGGTTTAATATTGGAGGGACATTACTTCTAATATCACTTTAAACAAATTTCAAATTAGTTAAACGCCTACTATTTCAGCTGGCGTTAACATAAACCAAGGCCTGTAAGCTAGTGAAAAATTAAAGAGTTCAGTGGTTAATTTTTTTTTTTTTTTTTTTTTTTTTTTTTTTTTTTTTGTAATTGACGTCCTCCAAGGTTAGGGCCATATCGGTGGATAAACAAAATGGATGAATTGATGCTCAAATCTTCTCAGAGTGCATAGAGCTTAGAGTTACTGGACATTCATCTTTCATGATAACGAAAAACCTGGTAAAAAACCTTATTCAGATAACTTAGCCCCAACCAATATTCGAACTCGGTACCTATTGAACATGAGGAAGCGCTACCTACCACGAAACAAAGGCGGGATTGACGATTTTGACGTAAATGGAGTATGTTTCAGATATTGAGGTGGTGCATCAAATATGTCCTAAATGAATATATGCAAAGTTTATATCAAATAACATTTTTGGACAAAAAACTTTTCTGAACATTAGCTATCGCTAATAAAAATGTGAACTGCGTTTCAAATTCATGGAAACAGTACATGCGTATTATTATGATTAGCATACAATTGTCAATTTGATCATTAAAAATTCTTAATGTAGTCTCGGCCTCCAAAATTGTGTCCCCGTATTATTCATGTGGCTTTCTCTACTCAGTCATTTCCTTTTGAGGTTATATTTCTATCTACCTGAAGATAATCAAGATAACACTTTCCAGAAACACATTTCATTGTAGGTACAAGGTAGATAGAGGAAACAAATTTCAATGTCATGTTTAAAAACGAATGGCTAAACGGGACTTCAGGTTCCAAATATTTCAAGGACATCGCCATAAATAACTTCTTAGTGATAGTACTTGAAACAAATGAGGAAGTATTACAATATCCAAAGCAAAAACTGATGATTTAGAAATGGCTGCTGAAGACGCCGATTGTCTGCCTCACGTTCAAGAGGTCCCGAGTTCGAATCTTGGTCAGGGTGAGTTACTTTGATAAGGTTTTTTACGGTGTTTCCCTTATCCTGAAAGACGAATGTCGGATAACTGTAAGCTCGATGGACCCTTGCCTCATTTGAGCATCATTTCATGCATTCCATTCATCGTTCGATATGACTTAACGTTGGAGAACCTAAATTAAAAAAAAGAAAAAAAAGAACCCGGCCCTCGTAGCTATGCTTGTTAGAGCGTGTGTCTCTAGCGTTCCACCACGTAGAGGGTCGCGGGTTTGAGTCCCGCCTTGGGCATGGGTGTTGATATGTATAGTGTATATGTGTGAAACCGCAGAAAACAGATAGGAACATAAACGGAAACAATAAAAAAGGTTAAATAAAGAAAATAAAAAAATAATTTATACCTTTTAATGTGAAGTGTATTTCTTATGCAGTACGTTTTCACCTATCGCTTATGATTTACTTGTTATGAAAAATAAATGAAATTCCTTCACAGTAACATCAATTCACAGACTATCCTCAGAAAACTCCACATGAGCATTTTATTTGCCCTGTAAATAAGTTAAATATGTCGTGTTTTAATCAAAATCACTATGTATAATTTTTTAAAACTTAACTAATTCTGAAAACGTTTCCAGTGGAGAATAAATATTTTTGAAAATATTCATCTTACATATTTGAAAGATACAGAAATTAAATCTCGGTTTTGGTATTTCTTGCAGTTTTCGTTTTAGAGTCACGCTGTTAACACACACGCGCACACACACACACACATACATACACATATAACCTTTTTGCTAAAAATGTTTTTCTGAGATTTTAGGAAGCCTCAAAACATGCATTTGTGTGGTAATCTTGAAATCTAATTTTCAAGTGAAATACTTCATTAATCTCTGTATGTCACGAGTAAACAGTACTTTATTGGACATTTGAAACCATAAAGGATGTCTACTTGCTATTTCTAGGCATCAATATCTCAAGAAAGACCAAAACGCACTTATGTAATTTAAAAATATATCCAATCATGTTCCGAGTATGATGAAAATCATAATAGTAATCTTTCCATTTTGCACAAAAATTGTTTATATTTAATGAGTTCATTGTAATCTTTTGTGTTATGGATTATCATAAATGCTTTATATGACATTCTATTTCGTAGCAGGGATACAAGAAGGCTATGAAAGCCTTGTTGTAGGATTTCAGTTACACCCTGTAAGTGCTTATTAATCCTATCTAGCTTCATGGGTAGCACTGCCAAGAGCCCTCATGTTCGTCACTAGACGGTGGAGTTTAACAAGTGCGCATCTGTAGTGGTTCGTGCTATTATTATAGAACTTCTGGAGTTTCAAGCCTGCGGTCCTACAAAACGCATGAACGAATACACCTTCATCACTTAGAAATTTGCAATTTGAGAATAAATAATGCTTGCTCCTTCAGCAATACTCCTCACAAAACATCCTCAAGGAGTGAATGTTGCAGAATACTGGTCTGGTTCCTACCGCCATGTTTTTCTTTCTGTTTCAATAATTCTTTGATTGAAATGTAAATCCTTTTGTTTTTCCACACAGATGCTTCACAATGTAACTTTATGAATTTTATTACTGCTACATTCTGCCTTTTTGAAGATATGTATATGACACAAGAGTGTGGAGAGGAAATTAGTTTTTAAGATATCAGGACAAGCTGAAATTCGAACCTTCTGAAATCTGTGTTCTCACTCTCTGTGTTTTCTGTGCTTTTGTTCTAAATTTCCAAAATCGTATTACAAAGAAACATTTGTGATATTAATGTACAAGAGGGTATTATTATCTAATATCATAGGTAGACATTTAACCACAGTTTAGGCCAGAATCTCAAAGTTACTGGAACCATATTTTTTGCTAGGTTAATGTTAGTATAATCTACATACACTCTTTTGAAATAAGAGCTAAGTTCAACATTGTACCCGATCAAGTATGGCGAAAGTGGGTTCTTTCCGCGATTCACTCATTATGCAGCACACTACACCATTCTGCTGCACCAAGAAAACAAGTGCAAAACCGGCGCCTGCGAGCCACAAATGTCCCATGAGACATAGTAAGTAAACCGAAAATTATCCAGAGTTAATTATTTATTTTGTACTCCTGTTTTGGATTTGTCTCAGAGTGAGATGATTTAGAGTAAGTATAGGATATGTAGAAACCTTTGCATGTTACATCTTGCCTAAATTAGGTAAAATCGGGTATTTAGTCCAAAAAAGACAATACTTCATCGTTCAAAAACCATAATCAGAAAAAGTTTGCATGAATGTTAAGTGTAAACTGCACGCACTTTAAAGAAAGAAGTTTGTAACTTAAATGTGTTAGGTAAAGTGATGATTTTCTAGGAAACACTTTCTAACTTGCCCGCCTCTTTGGTACGGAGATAGCGTATCTGCTCACATTAAGAGCTCCCGAGTTCGAATCTCGGCCAGAATAAGTTATCTGGATAAGGCGTTTTCCGAGGTTTTCCCTTATCCTGAAAGATAAATATCGGATTATAAATATGATTTACGTTGGAGGACGTTAATTAAAAAGAAAAATGAAAAAAAAGCGGAAAGGTATCGACGTAATTCCAATGAAAGCGAACTGCGCATATATCCACATGTGACCCCAGTGTAAAGCGAACTGGTGCGCGTCTCTTTATTTAGGATAACACTGAAAATCACTCAACTGATTGTACAATAATTTCGGCACTGAAGAAACCTCTTCTTCCGGACGGACATAGGGTATAGCATATGAGAGCATAAAATAACCTGTTGTAGAAATTTTTAGTGCAATCAAATTCCTACCCTCGTGAATATCTAGCGAAATGGCTCATAGTAATGTGAAAAGCTCCATTCGGAAGTTCCGCTGTTCAAATCCCGGTAGGACCGTCCTCCCTGAATCATGTTTTTCCTTATTTATAGTCTATTTTAAAATTACACTGACATCACAACTATGGATACCGCAATACTCATCTGTATCTCGCCCGCCCGCCTCGGTAGCGTAGTGGTAGCATATCTGCCTCACGTTCAAGAGGCCCGGAGTTCGAATCTCGGTCAGGGCGAGTTATCTGGATAAGGTTTTTTCCGGGGTTTTCCCTTAACCTGATAGACGAATGTCGGGTAACTCCCGGACTCACTTGAGGATCACTTCACCAATTCCATTCATCGTCCGATATGACAACGTTGGAGTACGTAAATTGCAAAAAAAAGGAAAATCTGTATCTCGCCACCCCTCCCACTGACATATCCTTCATTGGCTAAAGTAGAGCTCGTTGCTACCCTGCTTCCATTCAAAAGGAATCGATTTATATCTAACAGAATATCACGTGCAAGCTGTGGAAAAACCTCGTTGGGATGTCCGTGTAATTTTAAAATGAACTACGCCTCAGTCCTGATAACAAATATCGGGGAGGTACGTAGGCAACCCAAAATTCCTTTCCAAGATATAATTTCATGTATCGTAAATGATAAACTCCTGTGGTGCCATATGTAGGTCGAATGGTAGTTAACCACATCTTTAGAAGATCATATGCATGCGAAAATTATCTTTTAATCAAGCCGCGTTTGGTTTAAATTCAAGGCCTTCTCTCACTATGTATATGAATGAGTCGGCCATACAACCTTTTATCTAATTAGTAGTAAGGAAGAACAACAATGAGACAACCAAAATACATATATTCTATCTTCAGCCCGGTAACTCTCGTCTCTTTGCTTGGTGTTTGAGCATGTTTTAATTCTTCAGAGTGAGCAGGCGCTGCTAACAGATGTTTTCTGCAAATCAGCAGACGAGTTGTGTGCAGTTTGCTGCTTGGCGACCGCCCCTAACCGTTACGCCAAGCGTGAATGCAAGTTGCCCCAAGGCAGAGAGAAGGGTTTGGATAAATGAAAAACTCCAACTATCGGAAATCGAAGTGCGACAAGAGAATTGTACTCAATCTTATTCTACCGAAGTCCCTGCAGCGTTTGACTGTCCTTGTTCCACAGAACATGCCCGAATCTGTTCTGCAGTGCGCATCTCACACATTTTAACAGCATCCGTGATTCTAAATAACGAAGAAGTTCATATATGCTCACTTAACTGTAAGTTTAAAATAAGCAGTTTTGTAACAAGTGTAGGTATAATGCTTTAGGTCGTCCAGTGTTTTGCATAATAATTTGTGTTAGAACTAGGATTACTACGGAGGGGATGTGGCACTGCGACAAGTCTTGATCTAGTGTACCTATACCCTCAAGTGTGGCATCCCCGGGAGGAAGGATGAGGCGAAGGGCGGACGTCCCATAGGAGCCACTACAATACAGAGGGCAGGGTCCCTATACTTTACTTTGAAGAAATCGCCCCCAACAGACCAGAACAATGCACATTCTCCCCAACTGTGGTTCGGAAACGGTCCCGGCAGCCGGTACGGAGACCGGCAACCGACCTACCTGAGGAAATAGTTTCGTCAGAGCATACCATCATGCCATGCACCGCCAAGACACCCACCGACACTTCTACCCTAAAAGAGACCACCAGATGATAGAAATGGTCATGTAGATGAAATGGAGGGAAAGAAAATTAGGGGAATGTAATTAACCTACCCAGCATTTGCCTGGCGACCCGGGAATACCCCCGAAAAAACCATGGGTCAGGTAGGTTGGCCACGGGATCGAACCCGGGCCTCCCAAATACGGGAGAAAACCCCTGACCGACGCCACTGAATTTGCTGAGCTTGAAATTCGATACTCTTTAGGCGACATTAACAGAAGCAAGTAAATAGAAACAAGACGTAAAACGGATAGAAAAGTACTGAAACATCCAAACCAACATTATTATAACATACCTCGGAAAACGACTGATGCCAGGCAGTTGAAGTCATTTTAATTTCGTTTCATGTCTCTAATGGTTTCCCGTTATCCAAGATTGCACACTTTCTTCCGAATGCAATGGACTTCACCGGCTGTTCTCATAAAATTGTGATTACAAATTTTATTTTCCATATAAATACCTTAGACTTTGGATATCATTTTTAACGAAAAACTGTGGATCTATATTTGAGAAAATTAAAATACTTGAAAAATTATTTGTGTAATGAGTAGTTCAGGATGGGGGCTTTTCTTGAGAATCTTCGTGTCTCTTCTTTAAATACGTTAAAATAAATTTTAAAAAGCATCAGCTTTGATATTTATCCAACTTTTCGTTTTTAAATTATGTTCAAAGCAACACACACACAATAAAGAGAGACAGCACACAGGCACGCACCTGCACATATAAGCACTCATACAAATACACACACGCGGAGCTGTTTCCAAACATTTTTCGCTGGAGTACAATACCTTTTTTACTCAATTATGTGCGTACCAGAGAAGTAAACAATGTTCAATTAAATGCATACCTACTTCTTAAATGCCACACACGATAGCTTTGAAAAGTCGGTAGAATTTTGAAATTTTAAAAGCGTAAAAGATGGGACAAACTAAAACACGTGAAACTGTTACATTCTCTTTCCTTTTAGAATACTAAAACTGAGAATTTTTCTCCATTCATCTGGATACCAAAGTAAAGTTTGAAGTCATTGCACAATTGTGTCAGTCATTGTCACAGAGTTCATTAATATCGGATTTGTATGCACTAATATACATAAAATAGCCTGCATATATGCTGTGGAAATCTTTAAATATGCTGTATAATTTAGAAAACATGTACCTCTTAAGCATGCACTGAAACTGTTAACCTTAAGCTCATACTTTTAGATACCTGGAATGTACTTCTTAATGCAGAATAACATTCTGGTCTTTGTAATTTCATGCGTAGTATACGATGATCATTTTCTCGAAATTTTCAGATGTAGCTTTATGATATTTAATGTCCAAGAGAACTTTGTGTGCTGACAGGGATCTTTTATTGTCTTCAAATGTTATTGGTCAGAATTTGAAGCCCTTATCTCTCGAGAAATTTCTTCAGGAAGCAAAGTCTTCACCTCACAGATAAAGGATCTTTTAACAAGGTGAACTTAAATAAAATACGTTCTATAAATGATAGAGGTTTATTTATTTTTTATTTTGGAACATCATTAATGTTACGTGCGGAAGGGAACATCAGTTAAGTGACCGCCGCGACTTCGTTGGGTTGTGCGAATACGGTTGACCCAATTTTCAATGACAGAAGAACGTAAATTAGGTCCAACTTCATGACTAACACGCGGGATTTTATTTATAAGATCATTTACTGTTTCTGGCTTGTTGGCATAAACTGGAGATTTAATATAACCCCACAAGGAATAATCCAACGGCATTAAACCACATGATCTTTGATGCCAGTTAACATCACCACAACGGGAAATCGTGAAACCTCTGAACTACTTCAAAAGATCGATTGTTTCGAGAGCAGTATGACAAGTGGCACCATCTTGCTGGAACCAGATGTTTCTGATTATATATAATAGTCCCTTATAAGAGCCCGGTGTATTTCTCCATCTTCATCCATTTTGATAATAAATTTCCACAATTTCTACGGTTTGCTGAATGCTGTAAGGTTCCTTGACTATTTGTCAATAACAACTGTAACCGCATGAAAAAATTACTGCTGTAACTCAATAACAACGGCAGTTATCGCATGTTAAATATAGGACACTGTTGTTGAAAGACCCTATACTTATTCACAGAACACAAAACC
This sequence comes from Mantis religiosa, assembly GCA_030765055.1. Classification (NCBI taxonomy): domain Eukaryota; kingdom Metazoa; phylum Arthropoda; class Insecta; order Mantodea; family Mantidae; genus Mantis; species Mantis religiosa. The sequence continues at coordinate 48,776,170 of CM060950.1, read as the reverse complement.
TTAATGTCAGAATTTCTCTCTATAACACTGCATGATTTTCCTGCATATCTTAAAGGAACACTCACAGGTTTCCGCTGAAAGTCACTGAGAACTGATGAACACTTCTTGTGGCTTCAGCCACGATCCTTAAATATACCATTATTACAGTTAACTCCTTTGGCTAATACTGTCTCCAGCGTAAGAACTTGGGTATTATGTTATTAATGTGTTTAGATATTAATATTTAATTTTAGAATTTAAAACTGAAAATTTAAAACTGTGTGCATAAATTACATAATATGCGTCAACAGCCAAAATATGCAATTATATGTACTATAAAACTTTGCATACCAATACAGAAGAACATAAAACACATTGCAATACTTTTGTCCATGTCGCAAGTAAAACCAAACACAAATATGCATTTGCCCACAAATCCGACTCTAAAGATGGCGCCTGAAGAAAGTAGCTGCTACACAGGTATACTCGTGATTAATGCGTTCACGTGCACAGAAAAGTTGAGGTTTCTTTTCCTACTCCGTACACATTCAATTACTTACATTCAGGTGATTCTGTCGATCCTCAAGGCTCAGTTCAGAGTCACGTCCAGCACATGGTGGTAGCAAACGGTCTACTACGTATGTATATTTGAGAGACGTGTGTGTAATAAGATAACATTAGTATTCTGCCAAGGTCCGGCTAGTGAGGAACAGCAAGAAGGGTGAAAAAGGGTCAAGGAACATGTGAACGACCGACCGCTCCTGCTTCGTCAACTACCAGTTTAGATTTGCACCCTTGTGCTAAGTTACATGTTACTTATTAATTCCTTTCCATCGAACTTTGAGTTTCTCTATTAGTAAGACCCAGATTTTTGGCTCTTCTTAGTCTTCGTTTAAAGTTTTCTGTAACCTTAAAATGGATGTTATTACGTTTTCTTTGGGGATCATATTACTTACACCAAAAGATTTATGTTTGTCTAATTGTGGACCTGAGGTAGTATGATTTAGGTCTTTAGGAGCTGAAATTTGCATTTGAATAAATTCTATCATCAATAATTCTTATTTTCCTAGTTTTAGTAGCTACATTTAATGACCATTTCATAAATGTGCTGTCTCTTAATAACCATCTTTTTATTTGTATTTGTTAATAACGCAGTGGATAATTAAAATAATGCCCAAATGATTGCCTGTCTTTGACGATTTCCTTCTCTCTCTCTCTCTCTCTCTCTCTCTCTCTCTCTCTCTCTCTCTCTCTCTCTCTCTCTCTCTCTCTCTCTCTCTCTCTCTCTCTCTATCCTTGCAATATTTAACTCTCTGAAGCTATTCACAAGAAAACACAGTTTATTGTTTCTCTTCCTTTTGGTTGGGGGACGCTGAATAAGTAAATAATTGCTAATATGCCCAAATTTTCTGGCATGAACGTGTTACTGTCACGTGTTAGTGTCACGTGTTAGTGTCACGCAGCACCTTTGTTATGCTGCAGAAAAGGTTTTCTTCACAGATCATAAGGCAATTAGGACGCAGGTCATAGATGCTAATTTTTAGCGATTTTTCTCTGTAGTATTAAACAAATTAGGTCATCCAGGATTGAGTTTAATAATTCTCTGCAGCTTCGAAGAGCATAGAACTCCCAATTGTCCATATATTGCTTTTCTGGAAACATTGCCAATGATACCAAAAGCCTCTTTGAGCGAAAGTGTCACAGTTTGCAAGAAGAGAATAGCTTTTCGCAATTCTTTATAATTTATTGGTCTTCTTTTGTTTGGCAATGCTATTTACAGGATGCTATGGCTAGTGTAGCGCAAATTGCGAGCATGTACCAGTCTTCAGTTGTTAATTAACAATCACAAAATAGAGATAACAAAGTTTGAACTTAAGAATCCTTCTAAAACACACATGATTATAAAGCCGCTGTCGCAGCTCGAAGAATATATGAAGTGGAAGGAGGTGTCATTAGTGAACGTGTGGCATAATGATGGTTCCAACGTTTCAACAATGGAGACCAAAACACTAAAGATTTACTACGTTCTGGAAGATTTAAAGTTTGGAATATTGAGAATACACGCCAAGTTTTATCAGAAAATTCACAAAAGGTGCCCGTAGGCTTTCAGAAGAAGTTGGTGCATCAAAAGATACCATACATCGCCACATTAAGACACTTGCAAAATCATACAGAAGCTGTACATCTGTACCTCATGAGCTGACACCTCAACGGGCTGAACGTAGAGTGGATATCTGTCGTCAGTTTATGCGTAATCCCATGGATGATAGATCTGTGACGAGAATGGTCACTTGCGTTGAAAAGTGGGTATATTGCCGACACCCTAATGCCACGAAACAGTGGCTTGATCCTCGCTAACCTGCCAAATTCATCGTAAAAAAAGTCAGTTCATCCCAAAATATCGTTGTGAGTCAGGTGGAATTTTGAAGGTATGATTCACCGGGACTTTGTTCCATTAATCCAGGCGATTAATGCACATGTTTATTCTCAACAACTAAAACGAGTACATGGAATTTTGAAACGGAGATACCCAGCATCAGTTAACAGAAATAGAGTATCTATTGCAACGGGACACTGCAACATCCATACTGCACGAACAACCATGGAAAAAATTCAGGAACTGTGAGGAATTGAATTGTTACCACACCAGCATACAGAACTGATCTTGTACCATCTGATTATCATATTTTTCGATCCATGACCCATTTTCGGCGTGGCAGAAATTTTGACAACTTTGAAGCAGTGCAAGTGGGTATCACCGAATTATTCTTCCCATCAAAAACCAGAGACTGGTACCATCGGGGGATAATAAACCTCGATGTAAGATGGCTCAAGATAATAGAATCTAATGGTCTACACCTTGAAAATTAGTTAACTGTTTGTGAGAACACATTTAAAATAATTATTTTTCTTAAAAAAGCCACCACTAATGAGAGTATATATATACTGTTTAATACAGTATATATACAGGATATATATACAATACAGGTTTAAAATCAAAGTTAGAGACTCCTAAAACGGCCATAAATGTTAAAGTGATGAATTAATAAGTCAACGCACAAGCTATACAAAAATTCAAATAAATTAGCCATATAAAACGTGGAAACTCTGGACTTAATTTGTTATTTTGGTTGGTTCTCTTTTGGTTTGCTAATTACTTCTTTGCTCAACACCTGCACAACTCTTATGTTTAAGGCACATTGAACACTATCACACATAAAAATAACCATAAATGGTGCATCGGAAAGCGTATATTGATTTCATTGTGAATATGACTGATTACTGTAAAAAGTGGCGTTTTAATATTGGTTGCACCTATGTGGTTTTCATACCTCATGGGGTTCTACGCAGTGTATACTTAGCCCTGGCTTTTTACTTGATCAATCTATTTTGGAATTGGATCAATAACCTGGCAGAAGATCCATCTATTATAATTAATAGCAATAAATTACTATGACTACTATTGTTGTAGTTATTGTTGTTCAATTTTACTTTGAGTCACCTTTATATAATTTTACACATTGTTTTAAATCATCATAAAATTAAACACTTGAAGTTGAATAAACTATCCCTGTTACTGAATAGATAGTCAGACAGAAACATTCAATGCCATGGCCGGGATTTAAACCACGGATCTCCCGGTCTCCATCCGGTCGCTCTTAACCATTGAGCTACCATGGCCAACGTGCCGTCATGACATTAAATTCTCCAACTGACTTGTATGTTTTCCGGTCGACCACTAGGGGTTCTCATATACAATGAGATACGCACCTTTTGTGGCGACATACTAATTCTGTAAGTACTTAAGTCCCAGACTTTATAGTTACAACTATTAGGTTGTTTATTAGAAATTTGGATTTTTCAGCCTATCTATTCAAATCTTAGCCTACACACGGCTAGTGTGGAAGAATGAGTATATTTACAATAAATGTGCCTGTTACTGTTAAATAATAACATTGCATGAATTTGGAAGAGCTGTAATGTTAATGCAAGTTTTGAAATTGTTTTTATTTAACAGTGTTCTTTCAATACTTAACGTAACATTTCGCGTGCACGGAACACGAATATTGGCACCTGTAGTTGAACGTAAACTATTAGGAATAACAATCATAGCCAGATGGTTTGCTCACCAAAGTGAAGCCAATCTAAACACGGCTATAGAGCAAGATCAGAATTTGAGAGAATGATCTGAAATGTCATATTTCCAAAATTCATGACAATGCTGTTTGTATTTAGCTCAAAGTACTGAGTGATTTTGGAAGTATATTATTTGCAGGGATAGAGAGCATTTGTGAATAGATTCATGTTGCTCATTTTACTTTCGAAATAGGAAGAGTTTGTGATTCATTAGTTCAGATAGGATAATAAGTCTATAGGAATATTTATGGTTGGTATGCAGCGTCAACATAGTGGTGAAAAAAGTGATGTACTCTGCTCTGCGAACCTTCCTGCTAGAAACCCACATCTCACTCTCTGGCTAGAGGTATTTGTTGATAACCCTTACCAGACAGGAATTTGCTTTCCGACATTCGTTTATACTCGCATTATAACTTCACGTAGGAATGCCACTGCCTTGAAGCAGATTTGTGTTATCTAACTAAGGAAAAACACGTGGCCGAATTAATCCCGTCGTCCTTGCACTTAATGTGTAACACTGATCCGTTCTCATTTTGACAACTTGTACCACCTGAAAAAACATTACTGTCTGAATTCCCCAGTTCCTCCAGACGACACTAAATTAGCATCACTTTCAAACACCTCTGACACAGAATGAATGACATCGCTCATTTGAAACAAATCCACTAGGTGAATATGTTTTCCCCCGTGAATGCTGAGCCTTTTCAAAAACTTTGAGAAATCTTAAAGCTGACAACACTTCTTGAGCTATGTATATTCTTTCTTCACTTCCAAATAAAACGTTTTGTTTCAAATTAGTCTACAAACTAGCAAAAATGACAATTTTTGACGTTTTTATTTCTGAAATGAGGCTGAAGTTAATAGACTTATGTTACTAATACTGTCAATATGAGGTTTCTTTGTAATAATCACTGGTTTCGTGATAGACATAATAGTAATCCTAATTATGTTTTCACTCAATGCTTAATGGTCATGGCAAATTATCTGCTTACTTATTTCGATTAAAAATTAAATTCAACTCAGATTGCATTCGTGGAAATCACCTTTTGATTTCCCCATTTTCTGTTTTGAAAGATATGAATTTTAATTACTGCTTCAGTTCTTAGGTTACACTTTTTCAAAATGACCTACACATATTTTGATGAATTACAAAACTTATCAATATTTCATTGCTTTCTTGAGTAAAATATTTCTTAAACTAAATGATTAATTTAGATGTTTATTGTTTGTCATCTTGATGGTATGTGTTTGTGTGTGTGTGTGTGTGTGTGTGTGTGTGTGTGTGTATGTGTGTTTGTGTGTGTGTGTTTGGTGTGTGTGTAATTTACGTCCTCCAACGTAAAGACATATCGGACAGTGAATGAATTGGATGAAATGATGCTCAAATGGGTCCAGGGTCCATGGAACTTAGAGTTACCCGACATTCGTCTTGAAGGATAAGGGAAAACCCCGGAAAAACCTTATCCAGGTAACTCACCCTGACCGAGATTCGAACTCGGGACCTCTTGAACGTGAGACAGACATCTACTGAGGCGGGCATCTTGATGGTATTTTATTGTATTTGGTTGTCTTGTAATTTTATTATATTCATTTTATAATTTTAAACCATATTCCTAATATGCCTTTTAGTAAAATAGGAATCACAAAATTGGATAATAAATAAATAATTAGTGGTGCTATTTAGAGTTGCAGTAATTTTCAATGCAACTTTGAAAGGCTAAAACTGGTCAAATCGAGTTTCTACGAGTTTGAGGTGTCTCTTTTCCCCAAACAACTTTGAAGCTTTAATATCAACTGCCTCTAATTTCAGCTTGATTGAAACTCTTAATTGAGAGCCTCTGTTTTCTAATCCTTAACTATAGTTAATTAATTAAGAAATCATATAGCAGATCCACAACACAGAAGAAAAACAATTTCAAAAGAGAATTTAAAACTCACTGCAGAAATTTCAAAGCTTCACGCCTAAGCGAGTTCAAAGAAAATGTTAGCATCAACATTTATTTGCAGCTGAAACTTTTCAAATGCCTCCTACAGGATATAAATGTCACATTGTAAACATAAAATAAAAATATGTTGTAAAGCAGGAGTAGAATTTTAACTGCTACTAAACGGAACAGCTCTAGTTATAAGTTATATGCACACAAGTACAGGCCTGTAAAAAGGAATGTTTTATGTGCGAAATTCAATAAAAATCTGTGATATAGGAATGGGTAAGAATAATAATTTTATTTAAAAGAAGATATGGAGAAGATAACTTACATATGTTAAAATCAATGCAAAACTAGAAGCGAGAGTTAAAAGTTTGTCAGAGAATTGGTGTTCCGTGCAAAGGAAAGGCAATTAGTTAAGTCACTGTAACTAATATAACTCTAGGACTTTGGCGAATTCAGTCGGCAAGAAATCCATTAGCTCAAGGGGCAGGTGTGTATCAATTCACGTAAAGCAAAATTCTGAAAATTAGTTGTAACATAAACTTAATATCCTACCTACTTCTTGTTAAGCCGGATAAACTTTTAATGGGCATTTACACACTTTGTTACTGTATACAGAAGATAAAACGACAGTCTGAATTTTAAAGAGCGTGTTCTGATCGTTTAAAATTAATGCTCTTTGCACGACCACGAGAAGAAAACGAGTAGCAACTTTTAATTTGAGAAAGGTAAAAAGCTTTCGCAAATTGTAAACCGATGAAGATAATCTCGGAAATGATTAGCAACAAAAATATTTATTTTACTTAAATTGTGTTTTAGTAGGATCTACATTTTCTGTAAGTAAATGTTGTCTATTCCCTCATGGATTATCACTTATTCGAAAGATATTCAAAATAAGAGATCTTGACAGGTTATTCTCATAAAATTCAACATATACATTTTATTTGTCATAAAATATTTTAAATATACTGTATTTTAATCAAAACCATTACAGCCACTTTAAAAAAATAACATTTTTGCATCTAAACGCTAATTTGGAGAGGAGACAATTGAAAAATTTCGTGTTAGATCCTTGAAAGCCTCAAAATGTCAGGTTCGCTATTTAACCCAATTTTCCTTTTTTAGTTTTGCTGTTAACATACACACATAAACACATACATAAACAAACACACAGGTTCGCGTGCCCCAAAATGTTCTTTTTTGGATTGGAAGGGTCTCAAAACATGCGTTTCCGTGAAATACTTTAGACTTTGCTTAATATCAGACAACGAATGAAATGGGTGAAATGATCCTCAAATGAGCCCAGGATTCATAGAGCTTACAGCTACTCGACATTCATCTTTCAGAGTAAAGGAAAGCCCTGTATAAATCCTTACCCTGGCCGATTTGAACTTGGGACCCCTTGAATGTGAAGCGGACACGCTGCCACCGCGCTACAGTGGCGGCATTAGAACGCATTATTTCCCTATTTACTGTGGATATATAGTAGAAAGAGTAGCAATAAAATACGTTATTAAGAAACAGAGTTTCCGTACTTCACAGTTCAGTTCTCCTATCAGGATCACATAAAAAAATTAAGCAGAATATTATTTTGCAGGATAATTAAGAAAATATACAACGTATGAACTGTGCGGTTATAACAAGAGAATGTTCATATCGTTTTGTCTTGGTTTAATCTTTCTCAGTAACCATAATAATCCAGTGTTCCGTTGTGAGAAGGTACTTCACTTGGGGTTAAAATTCACTTTTGTTTGTTTTTACATTTTATTATATCATCTCTCTAGATTACAAATATATAGTTAAAAAGTTCACTAGAGCAATATTTTATACCTAATTTGCTAATTATATTAGTGGGTGTTAAGTTGTTGCCACGCCCCTTTTCGTAAGCTTTCAGAAAATCGATTATAACTTCTGTAATACTGAACAGATATTTCTGAGCTAAGCCTTGTTTTGTAAGATATATTTCAAGCTTTCTGCTGGTACCACTGTCACTCCAATTATGCCAGTTTTTCTTTTGTCTTTCGCTGTGTATCTGAACAGTTATTTGTTCTGAATAACATTTTCCACCAGTTTTTGGTGAATATATGATATGGGTAAGCAAAAAAACATTTCGAAAGAGAAAGTTTCCAGGCAATGGTTTTACTAAAAACAGAACAGTAAATGTGTGAAATATAAACAGAATAGACAATGAAACCACATGTAATATTGAGGTTAGTAGGCCCAGTTTAACAATACATGTGCTAATCATGATGGTAGTCATATACAGCATTGTTGAGCTGCGAGTCCTGAAAGCGGATAAAATGGTTGAAGAACTGGCCACGAAGGCAAGAAAAATGAAGAGGAACTTGAAAAGAACGAGTGAGAATACAGAGGGTCAAGACTACGCAGCACAAATGTTCTCACTCATGTGAGAAGTCAGTAATCAATATATAAACTTTAAAGCTGCTTTTCTCAGTGTCACATTTTTTGATATTCCGGTAAACTTTTTAAAAAAAAAACTAATCAGCCAACACATATGATTTTGTGTGTGTATTAAACAGATACATAAATAATAATAATAATAATAATAATAATAATAATAATAATAATAATAATAATAATAATAATAATAATAATAATAATAATAATAATAATAATAATAATAATAATAATAAGAAGAAGAAGAAGAAGAAGAAGAAGAAGAAGAAGAAGAAGAAGAAGAAGAAGAAGAAGAAGACGAAGACGAAAAAGAAGAAGTAGTAGAAGAAGAAGAAGAAGACGAAGAAGACGAAGACGAAGACGAAGACGAAGAAGAAGAAGAAGAAGAAGACGAAGACGAAAAAGAAGAAGTAGTAGAAGAAGAAGACGAAGACGAAAAAGAAGAAGTAGTAGAAGAAGAAGAAGAAGAAGAAGAAGAAGAAGAAGAAGGAGGAGGAGGAGGAGGAGGAGGAGGAGGAGGAGGAGGAGGAGGAGGAGGAGGAGGAGGAGGAGGAGGAGGAGGAGGAGGAGGAGGAGGAGGAGGAGGAGGAGGAGGAGGAGGAGGAGGAGGAGGAGGAGGAGGAGGAGGAGGAGGAGGAGGAGGAGGGATTTTTCTCTGAGATTCATAATACTTATTCAAAAAAGTAAAATTATCTGAAATTTCTGTCTTTTTTTACAGAAGCTAAAAATTATAACAAATTATCAGTACAAAATGTTCAAATAATAATAGGTATTATTATAGCTAAAAGTTTTAAGAACATGCCTGAAACTTTTCATGTACATATCAATAATAATTTCTAAGTAATATGTGGTGGTAGAATGTCTGCCTCACGTTCAAGAGGTCCCGAGTTCGAATCTCAGTCAGGGTGAGTTACCTGGATAAGGTTTTTCCGGGGTTATCCCTTATCCTGATAGACGAATATCGGGTAACTCTAAGCTCTATGGACCCGGGGCTCATTTGAACATCATTTCACCCCTCCCGTTCATCGTCCGATATGACAACGTTGGAGGACATAAAAATTACAAAAAAAAATTCTAAGTAATATGCACCCAAAAATCTTGGAAATAGCATTGTAAGATAGGCAGTATCTTTTTAACTTAAAGTATATCTCTCTCTCTCTCTCTTGGTCTCCTCCCATATGTTACCACAGGATCATTCTATTTGAGACACGTTATCGGCATTGTTGATATCTTCAGCATATATTATATACAACTTGTGCAAAAATACCAGAGACTTGCATATTGTACGCTAGGTAGCAAGCAGCTTAGCGACTCTGTGCCTATAGGATGAAGCAACCACCCACGGCGTTTTGTGTGAGATTTCAGCAATGGCAGTGATTTATTAACATACTTAGCGTTTGCTTAGACATTTGCGGAATATAAACATTGTTGCAGGACCTACCTTCGTTCCCAACATTCTTTGGCAAATTCATGAGTTGCTTTTGCGCAACTTCGTGCCAGTCTCGCTCTTACTACGTGCGGCACATGTCACTAGAGACAAAATTGTCCATGTTTCGAATTTCCATACATTCTTAACCTGCACTATTCAGATTTCAGCTTGACAGGTTGTACGGGACTTGAGTTTTAAAACAACTGTACTATTGTAATATATCTCATCTGAGGTTAATCAGTGCAGCTGAAACTAACAACGGCACATCAGTTGCAGGACATTTTAGATATCTCAGCAATTGCCCTCAAAGGCATTGTATATAAGGCAATGCATCTATAAAAACCATTTCAATGCATGGTAATGTAACATAACGATCACATAGAGAATCTCAATTAGAAATGTGTATCTATTTCGAAAGTATTAAAGTTTTTGTTAGGGATATAACCATTTTAATTTTTTTAATTATATATACCGAACGTGTTACATGTTTTTACATCCTACCAAAGATTTTATTTTGCCTTAACAGACCATTATATAGAATCCTACACTAGTGTTTTTTTTTTTTAAATTAAAATAAAGCTCCGATAGACAAGGACACGCCGATTTTATTTTGATATATACTATGAAATTATTTAATAGAAAATAACTAACCATACAATTTCAAAATTGGCTATGTAAGCCCCCTAACGAATCATTCAAGACCGTCTACTGAAAATTAGACATTTATCGGCCAAACATTCCACGTGGATCATTTTGGGAAATGAAGGGAAGGGGGAACTGAAAAATAAAAAGTTTAGGAAAGAAGACACTTAGAATATTTGCTTTACAAGAAGTGTTGAAAGTGTGGAGTATAAATGCACTAAAGACAAATAATTTAAGGTTTTCATTTTTTTCTAACTAATTTCACTGCCTTATCCTTAATAATTTTTGCAGGTCAGACTTTACACACCTCTACACACTGAAAGGAAATTCAGGAAATATGAACCGATCTGCTATTCACCATGCTTAAGTATTTTCAAAATGATTAAAAGGCTCTGGAAATGACTATTAGCGCCTATGATTTGAAATTTAATGCGAATTTGAGAATTCATTTCGATAAAGCTAATACATATGCAACATTTCAAATAAGTCAATACATTATTCCTTTTATCCTTTAAGAAACACAAGCTATCAATTTTTGAATGATTAGTTTACTTGTATAGATGTTAATTTATATTTTTTACAGTTTCTTTGACATTCATAAGATTGACAATGATTAATGACATATTTCCTTCAGTAGCATTACATATCTATTGTAAAACCTGCCTTAAACGAACCCCGAGAAAGTGCCTAACGCGGAAATGGGAATACTTTTCGGAAACCGTGTACGTAAATGACCGGATTAAAACGGATTCCTTTATGTGTAATGGGTTACAAAGTACATACGTGTTTTAAAAATTGAAATAATTTTGAGGACAACTGCACTTGCTCCAAAATTCTATGAAGCATAAAATTATAAACTCTTAATTCTTCGAGGAAAAGGGAAAACAGATAGCTCTCAACTCTCTTCCAACACACATGGTAAGGGTGCAACTGTTTTGCAGTGTGTTTATTTTCAGCTTTGTTGTTACAAATGATCAAGTACGAGTGGATGAAAACTGAGAACTATGGTAAGTTTTAAAAGCATAGTTTGTATGTACACAAATTCTGTAATTTAAGTTTTAAACGTAAGACATTATCATTGGTGGAAAAAAAATTAAGGCTATTGAAGGTCACGAAAAGAACAAACGTCCAGCTACAGAATTGTGTTGTTTAAAGTGGGAAAAAGTCAGATTTATGAGATTTTGGAAAACAAAGTAAGAATTAAAGACGATTATCTAAAGGGAATAGAAGGGCAGGTGAAAAGTATCACAAAATCTACAGAGCTAAATTGCACTGTGTTCGAGTGGTTTGTTAGTGCACGCGCTAAAGGAATTCCCATTTCTGGACCATTGCTTCATACTGAAGCTTTAGAGACAGCAAGAAAATTAGGCAATGATAATTTCAGAGCTTCCTATGGATAGATCGAGTTTCAAACATCGCCATAACAATGTTTTGAATGCTGCGTGTGGTGAAGCAAATGATGCTAATACGCAGACAGTTGCAGACTGGAAAGGGGAAATTGAAAGCAGACAGAGAAAGTATGTAAGTTGAAAATATAGTACATAGTACATATCAGCCGATTACTATTTGCATTTCATTCTATCAACTGTAATCCTATGCAACTATTTTGTAATTTCTTTGTATTCAAACACAACACTCTGTAAGACGGAAACCTCTATAATAATAATAAATGCCAGAACGATCGCGTTCCGTTTTAGAGACGTTTAACTGTATAACTGTAGTTATAAATTCCCGTTTAAAAATAGAAAAGCCCGTTATTACTTTATAATTTTTTTTCACGTCCTCCAACATTTAGTCATATCGGACGATGAATGAAATGGGTGAAATGATGCTCAATGCGTCCGGCGTCCATGGAGCTTAGAGTTACCCGACATTCGTCTTTCAGGATAAGGAAAAGCCCCGGAAAGAACCTTATCCAGGTAACACACCCTGACCGAGATTCGAACTCGGGACCTATTGAACGTGAGGCACACATGCTACCATCTACTATATATCGCAGATACCATGTGTTGGTGAACAGATTTACAACAAGATTAAAATTTGTATTGAAATTGGACCACGACTGATGCAGAGGGTAACAAATTATAGGTATCTCGGAAGAAAGAAAAAGTCTGAAAAATATTATTGAAATATTAATTTAAATCACTGAGCACCTCAACATTAGGTATGTTACTAAAATGTTTCCTACATATAAATACAGTTATCAAGTGTATTTAATGTAAGAATTAAAAAATCAATAATATTGTAATTTTTTACCATAATCCGAGTCCCTGCTGGCTCACACTAATATTGAATCTCAAATTCCTATATGGGGAAGATTAAAAGTATGTATGTTTACTTATCAGGATATCGCAACAGAAAAATATAAATCGGTCACATTATAGATCCTAAATTATTATTTTTGAACTGTTAATAGGAAAAGAAAAGAATAATGGATTTTTAAATGCACGACGAAGACGTTCCATAGCATCGCACCTTTGCCTTTCATTTTTACAGCCATAATGTACATAATCGATTTTAATTAGTAATATAAACTATTAAGAAATGTAAAACACTATGTGGCTTAGTCAAATATTATCCAAATTTTAGTCATATCACAAAAATACAATTTAACTGGTTGTAGCATTAAATTGATTCAAGTCACTAACTGTAAGTAGGTATCAGCCTATGTACGGCTAGTGTGAAGAAATGATGCATTTCCATCAATTAACTACAATAATAAGAGTTAAATGATGAAGCCTGGGACTAGAGTAGTTACGATAGTAAGTCGCCACAAACGGTGTATCTCGAATGCAAGAGCCCCTAGTTGTCTACCGGGGAAATATACGAGTCAAGTGGAGAATTTAATGTCACGACGGCAAGTTAGCCATGGTAGCTCAATGGGTTAGAGCGACTGGACGGAAACCAGGAGATCCGTGGTTCAAATCCTGGCCATGGCATTCAATTTTTCATGTTGACTCTATCAAAAACCTTAGCCTATGTACGGCTAGTGTGAAGAAATGATTAATTTCGATCAAACTAAAAAATGTATCAATGTTTTTACTGATACTGATGTTGCATTAGCTATAATGAAGGCCATTTCAATATGAAAATAAGACTTCTGCTTAAATTAATTAAATGATCCAAAAATATACTAGAAAAGTTTGCAAAAGTTGAATTTCTTATTGCCTACTGATTTCTTCATAAATTTCCTTTTAAATGAGCTGTTTCCAGTGCCTGGATTCTGATTTCATGTCAGCTTAATAGTTGCGGTATAGACATCACTAAAATGTTAAAATTTGTCTCTAGTTAGGGCTCCTTGCAGTGTAGGATGATGGTTATACAGTAATGAACATATGTGGTGCGAAATGTTCAACAACGTACAAGCAAATATGCATAACGAAACACGAACTGGATGTACGTCAGTCTTCACAAATAAGTTTTTTTTTTTTTTTGCCTTCGGTAAAATCCCATCGTAGGGAAAAATAAGAAAAATAATGTAAGGAAAATTAAGAGGATGGGAGGAGACTAGATCTGTAGATCACTTTCCACAAATAAGTTGAAGTGCAAATCAAGGGTTACACTTTTCTTTCCCAAACATTTCTCTTTTCTTCTTTGCTGAAACTGTGTCCGAAAATCTTGACGTAAGATGGAGCTGTAAGCAAAACGTCGAAAAGAGGAGCAATTTTTAATAACAAAATAGTTCGTAATTTTCCGCACATTTTTATATATAGTTTATTCACATACCGTAAATATACAGCGATAAATGTTACTTTTTAGTTTCCCATGCACACATTTACGAAACTTGAAATAAGTATAGAAATATTAGGAAGACTGCAAGATAGTTTGCTTTTTATTTATTTATTTTATTTTTAAAACGCATTCTACGGCCTCAGTTGTGTTTCAGCAGTTTTACCAGAAAGTCATATTTTCACAGAAATTACTGGAAATATATGAAATATTCACACATTGTAAAACTAACTTCAGAACAGCTGAGTACCCCAAAACATGGGAGTTGACTTTATTACTATTACATTGTTTTGGATTCAAAATAAAGATAAAATATAAAGCAAAAGAAAATACATCATAAATCTCTTGAGATTGTAAATAGAAACATCACTGTATATGTTAGGTAATTGATGGAAATTAATAATTTCTTCACACTAGCCGTATATACGCTAAGGTTTTTGATAGATAGAGTCAACATGAAAAATTCAATGCCATGGCCGGGATTTGAACCACAGATTTCCTGGTTTCCGTCCAGTCGATGTAACCCATTGAGCTACCATGGCCAATTGCCGTCATGACATTAAATTCTCCATTTGACGCGTATATACGGCTAGTATGCAGGAATAATTAATTTCCATCAATTAACTAAGAGTTAAATGATGAAGCCTGGGACTCAAGTACTTAAGACGCTAAGTCGCCACAAATGGTGTATCTCGAATGCGAGAGCCCCTAGTGGTCTACCGGGGAAATATACGAGTCAAATGGAGAATTTAATGTCATAACGGTAAGTTGGCCATGGCAGCTCATTCCACAATTAATTGTTCATATTTTGAAACGAATATATAATGATAGTTTATACGAGGTACGTCCAGAAAGTAAGTTCTGTTAGGTAATAAAATTAAATTGTATACAGATACAGAAAAAATATTTATTGCACAAAATTCTACAACTCTTAAACTACTTTTCCACATAACTGCCGAAATTTTGCAGGCATTTGTCATAGCAAGGCACAAGTTTTTGTATACCTTCTTCATAGAAGTTTGCCACCTGTGTCTTCAACCAGTTGGAAACATTTTCTTTCAGCTCACTTTCATGAATTAGTGATCCTGAGATTTGGGGAGATTCCATAGCGAGAGCACCAATTGTAAACTTGCGGTTTTCCTGGATCTTGTCATCAATCGCGTGAACCAGTTCTTCTGTAACCAAAGATGGACGCCCACTTCGTTCTTCATCGTGCACCTCACTACGTCCTTCATTGAACTGTCGGACCCATCTTCTCACCATTGTATCACTCATCACATTTTGTCCGTAAACATCGCAAATTTGCCGATAAATTTCAATTGGTTTCACATTCCTAGCATTCAGAAAACGAATCAAAGATCTGATTTCACAAGCGGCGTGATTTTTAATCAACACCGAGATTGTAAACAAGCACAACAAAGCGTACGTGGCTGACAGCGATCTCACAATGGCGCACGTTTCTTCTCCTTGATACAGAGCGTCTACCGCGTATGTGCGGAACTGCGATCGCATCGCTGCAGCGGAGATAAATTGAAACAGAATTTAGTTTTTGGACGCCCCTTGTATTTTATATTCTATATTTTCTTTTTTTATCCATTTATACCCCGCCTTTAAGGATATGTATGACTGAAATTTCATGAACATTTTCAAAAGGTCACCTTTTCTTCTTTTTAGTCTATAAGATACTGTCTATAAAATCCTTAGATAACATCCGAAAGCCATTTTTAAATGCTGTAATTTAGTTCGAAAGTTACGTGAATGCTAGCGTTAGATACGAATTCCAATTCTTTATACCATTTTCTCGCTATTAAAAATTTCAGAAATTTCCATCATTTAAAATGCTTCTTGCGTCGCAGTTTTAGTGTTAGACTAATGGAACTTGATACACACGTTCATAGAGATACAGTGAATAGAAATGGGCTTGGGTTTTATTGTGAAATGCATTTAGGCACACTTTCTTTGTCTCAAAACACAAAAATGTTAAATATTGGGCAAAGAAAGCCATAGTCATAGTTTAAAAATTTATGGAGCCTAAAGTTATAGAGTCACAGAGAAACCTAGGGAAAACTGAAAAAACTGAATGTATTGGGAACCTGTTGTTAAAATACTAGACCAACATTTAAGTTATTTTGTCGCAAGGGACTTTTTAGGTGACGTAACCAAAACTAAATAAATTTGACCATTTTTTTCCAACCTATCAAAATGAACTTGATAAAGTTTGGGCTGTATCATATTGGGCTAAGTTACATCTATGGTATAAATCTTACAAAACTAGCGTTATTCGTTCAGGATTTCAAATTTTCTGTCATAGGTATCCTTAACTGCATTGGTCATATCGGCGGCCGTTCTCCTTGAGATCCTCGTCCACCATTGGGTTGGGTTGGATTTTTAATCATTAGATTACGCACACATTCGCACTCTCATTCATACTTCCAGAATCTGGGAAAGATTGGGAATCATCTTGGTTGGAGAAAAATACCCACCCCAGCCGGAATCGAGCCTGGGACCTCTCGTACAGCAGGCAGGTTCTCTACCGACTGAGCTACTTTTATTCGTTATATGTGTTTTGAATCTTTAAGATCACCTACACTCTCACACTAATCTTGAAATGAAAAGATATTTGAAATCATTATTACGCTTTAATACGGGATAGGCACATTTTTGACCTGTTAAATTAGAACGCAGTATTTTTGGGTGTATTTTAAGTGGTAAAATTTACGGTTACTTATATTTATAATCTTGTTACACATGAATCGCATATCTAAGAAGCTCACGAAGATTAAATTAAAAAAGAAAAACGAAGAAAATTGATACAGAGATAGCATTCCATTCATACTGGTAAATGTTCTACAAATTTATTTCTAAATTCAGATTTCAGTTAATTGTTTAAATCTTTGTGGTTTAAATCTTTCTATTATTTTAATCTATTTAAAAAAACAGCGAAAGAATGTCCGATTCTGCTAAAACCAAATGAAAAACACCAACTAAATCGCGAAATGATATGTGTATTTTTACGTATTCCTTGTTTAGATCACTATGAGCTCAAGAGCCAGGGATGCCTTTATTAACAAACACATCCTCTTCTGAATACATGTGGAGAGATTATTCGTCCTCTTCACTATCCTCTAACAGGTCGAGAACTTGTACAGGAAATTCAAGAATACATCAGGAACTGAAAGAATACTTTTACGCTGAAGGTGTGATTTAGAAAACCAGTTTTGGTCGGAAGTGTTTTTA
The DNA here is from genome assembly GCA_030765055.1 of Mantis religiosa. Lineage (NCBI taxonomy): Eukaryota > Metazoa > Arthropoda > Insecta > Mantodea > Mantidae > Mantis > Mantis religiosa. Next base: position 48,758,668 of record CM060950.1, on the reverse strand, counting down.
ACTGGAGAGAGTTCTGGGTTTTAAACCGGAATTATCCGGTACGCGATTATAAGCTTCTAAATTCAGATATTTTCAACAACGTTCCCAATAACTTAGCGAACGCATTGGCCGATTTTCGGAGATCAAAATCAAAAGCACCGCTGGCAGCGTATATGTATACGATTCTATGAAAGCAATAGTAAGAATGGCACACTACTAAAAATCATTCTAAACACGAGAACTGGTTTAGTGCTGTGGTAAATTGAACGAAAACAAAACAAAATCACTCTTGTGATATTACACCACTTAATATGCTACAATGGAATATAAACTAACTTGGGAGAATCTTGTTTTAAATTATTTAAATTATGCTTTCTTTCAAATATTTTGAAATGTGTTATCTTAATTAAGGGAAATTATTTATTAGGTTAACAATATGTTTAAACTACAGAAGAAGCTTTTACGAGGGCTGTTCAAAAAAGAATGAATTCAATCTTATTACATTGTGTTAGCTTAATGTGAAACAAACTCGCCGTAGTAGTTTCATTGTTGGTACTCCTGCTTCCCACCTGTGAGAACCAGACAAGTTCAGACTTGTTCAGTATCGCCTACCGCTGCAATGGAGGTAACACGCAGTTAAAGTTGATGTAAGAGGAAGATCAGGTGTTTCTTACAAACGTAATTTGGCTACATCATTTTGATCCTGAGAGCAAACAGCAAAGCTGAGTGAGGAAATCTCCGTCATCACCAACCCCCCAAAAAGCAAAAGTGGTTGCTTCTGCTGGGAAAGCTATGGTCATCTCATTCGTTGATATTTAAGGAATGGTTTATCAGCATGTTGTACCTGCACACACATCAGTAACTGGACAATACTACAGGAATGTCCTCAAATCATTGCAAGTCCATATCAGGCCCAGAAGACCAGATTTCCGTGAAAGAGGCTGGATGCTGTCCCACGATAATGCGCGGCCGCATATTGCCAATGTTGTTGTTGAATATCTTGCAAAAATCAACGTGAAGTACATCCCTCACCCTCCCTATAGTCCGGATTTAGCCCTATGTGACTTTTTTCTATTCCCTAACTTAAGGAAACGCCTTCGTGGGAGGCATTATCCATCATCAGAAGCAGTGGTGAAGGCTGCGGAGGGCCCGCCTCGGTAGCATAGATGGTAGCGTGCCTGCCTCACGTTCAAGAGGTCGCGTGAGTTACCTGGATAAGGTTATTTTCCGGGGTTTTCCCTTATCCTTCAAGACGAATGTCGCGTAACTTTAAGCTACATGGACCGTGGACTCATTTGAGCATCATTTCACCCAATTCATTCACCGTCTGATATGACTTAACGTTGGAGGACTTAAAATTACAAACAAAGGCTGCGGAGGCGATTTCGAAGGATCTATCAAAAAATGTTTTCCAGCATGTCTTTGAAGACTGGCAGAAACGCTGAGGCAAGTGCATCGCATTCAGGGGAGACTATTTTGAGAAGGACCATCAAAATTATTAGGATGAGTACAGGTACATTGTAAAAAGAAAACTGTGATCATTCTTTATTGAAAAGCCCTCGTAGAATGACAGATGTAAATCTGCGTGATGGGAGCTGGTTTCGCTTTATTGTTCTGGACATCTTATTTGCGATGATAGAAGGATGAGCCAATGGAAAGAGGGTCAGCCAACTCCCGCAAATGGACCATTCCTGGCAAGAAGGTGACCTGCTCCTTTCTGTAATCGGAGGAGTTCCAAAAAAGATGCTGTCAAGAGGAACAAATTGTTCAGGAAATAAATTTTGGTAAACAATAATGACATCTTTACCAAAAGGGCTGCAGAATAAGTATTTTAGACTGACGTGCAAAACTCCAACAGAAAGCCCCCTTAACTTATGTTATTTAATCTTAACAAAAGTTAATTTGTAAAATGTGTCTATAGTTGGTTCATTAAAAAGGTATTTTATGATATAAATTAAATGCTTAGTACTGATAGCTGTATACAAAACTTTTAACAGCGTTTCTTGTATGTTTGCTCATAGTCTAATTTGCTTTCAACCTGTATCTAATAACCAAATAAATAAATAAATTATCGCGCTTTACAATGAGGAAGCACTGTTCGAGAGGGAGTACACAAACAGTATTGATGTACAGTAAACCCTGCCTAAAACTAACCCCTTATAGGCCGGAAACCTGAAATAACCGAAATAAATTTCGGAACGGAGCTACACATTTCCCATTTAAAATAATACTCTAAGCCGGAAAACTGCCTAACGCGAAACGGAAATATTTTTCGGGAACCATTAGCGTAAATAACCTGATTAAAACGGATTACTTTATGTGTAATGGGTTACTATGTACATATTTTTAAAAGTGCGATTATGATGAAGGCGACTGTGCTTGCACCGAAGTTCCATGAACCATGTGAAGTTCCACATTTTTATGTCGAAATGGAAAAGGGAAAACAAACCATTAGCTCTGTTTTTCCCTATTATATATATATATTGTTTCCGTTTGTTTTACTGTCTATGTTCTGCAGTTCCCTACATATACACTATAAACATAAACACCCATGCCCGAGGCGGGACTCGAACCCGCGATCCTCTACGCGGCGGAATGGTAGAGGCATAAGCTTCTAGCGACCATGGCTACGAGGGCCGGAAAATGTTTATTGGAGGCGGCAGATAGTCTCAACTCTCTTCCAACATACATGGTAAGCCAACACCAACTCCAATACTCAGACCTTAATACAGACTCCAAGATGGCGCCCGTCGAAGCCCAGTGATTTTGGTTACGCATAATTGGAAACTATATACAATGGACATAATATATTCCATATTAAGAAGCAGTAAGATAACTCTTAAGCATTTATCACTTTATACTTTCAACCAAAACGTGTAATAACATAAATAAAAGCACAATGACAAATCCTAATCGTTTATCACTTATAGTAGCACGTTCCACTGCATTTCCTACCTTATACTTCCAATCTAAGTTTAACTTATAAGGCATAACAACTCATAAGCATTTAACGCTTTGCACAGTAAAAACATAGAGGAAAACATGATTAAATGAAACAAAAGTTAAGTTTTTCTTGAACACAACAGAAATGGTAAAATCAAGAACACATGTAAAAGAAAAGAAAGAAAGAAACAGAAAACGAAAAAGCTAACCTGAAATATTTACTAGCTGCTAAGTTTGAGCTCCTTCCTCACCAAGTTCATCACTGGCTTTTCTACTGGTTTCTCTATTTTGCACTCTCTTGGATAAGTGTTCAGACAAAATTTTTTTTTCATTTAACATTTTGTGTAATTGTTCATAGATATGTTTGCCAGCACTTTCACACACTTCTTCACTTTGACAAGTAAAGGCTCATTTATATATATTTGTGTGTGAGTATCCTAAGCCAGGGGTGCTTGTACATCTTTGTTAAAAATTGCCTTAGATACACAGGATGTGGTAATGTCAATACATTAGTTTGTTATTGTTTCATATAGTTCTGGATATGCATATGAAATGTTTGTAGCCCATATCAAAACATCTGGAGAACATTTAATCGAACTAGCACAGGCTAGGTCCAGCTGTTCTAAAGCAAACTTTGTGTTACTGAACTGTATCATCATCTGTAGGAAGTAATAAAGTTTCTTTTATATTGTTTACATAGTTACCTTTTCTGGTAAGGACATACTGCTTATACTATAATATTTAAGAAAACTCACCAGATTGTACAGTTTACTCCATCTGTCAAATTTGAGGGTGACAGTTCCCTCACATTGCAAGAACCACCTAAAATTTTTTCACTGGTAGGTTCATAATATTGCAAAACACACTCACTTTTAGGTTATGAAGTATTTTGAAACTCACATTAAGTGCAGGAACATCAGTGAAGGTGTGATCTTGAATGTTATTGAAAAGAACATTACTAATCATCTTTAATAATGACTATGAATGTGTTAAAATCTTTCCGCACCACTTCGATTTTTAAGGACTCAAAACTGCCAATAAACATCTTGTGCACACCAATTATTAACATTCTCTTCACTCTCGGCAAAATGTCTTGCATATGTGCTTCAGGATTTCGTCTTTTCTGCTTGAGCTTTACTGTGTGATAGGATGGCTGATTCTTAAAAATCGTAGGTTAAGCATCATCAGCTAATTTTGTTACTTTTCAAAGGACATGAATTGGTTCACCATCATTTGCTGGAAAATTGTCTTCCTTAACCACAAAGTCTGTTCGAAATAATGAACACAAACTACAGTTTTGTCATTTACTTCAACATTTTTAAGATGTATGTTCCTGATCCACTTATCCCATAAAGATTTTTCTTTAGCAAATTTAAATATTGTCGTATGAGGTTCACTACCATAATTAGATTTGCAGTCGGGAACAGAACAAGAACGACCCATTTCGACAATATTTCACACTACTATATATTTACATAAACTTTATAACTTAGTATTATGTTAAAAACTCACTATAAACTAACTCGTTGGTCACTAGTTGCCACTTTAATGTGAATTACATTAATTCTGCAAACACACAATCAAAGTAAACAAACACATGCTTCACTCGTTGTATGTAACCATAACATAACATGCTGGGCCACGAGCGGCGCCATTTTTGCTACAATCGATACTCGTATTATGGTCTGAGAATTGGAGTTGGTGTTGGGTAAGCGTACAACAGTTTTGCAGCGTGTTCATTCTCAGTTTCGTTCTTTGAAGTGATCAAGTACGAGTGGAAGAAAACTGAGAACTATGGTAATTATTAAAAGTATAGTTTGTTTGTATATAAATTCTGTAAATGGAGTTCTAAACGTAAGGCATTATCATTGGTGGAAAAAATTAAATTTATTGGAGAAAACGAAAAGAACATACGTTCAGCTAAGGAATTAACTGTTTTGTTTAAAGTGGGAAGAACTGAGACTTATGAGATTTTTTAAAAAAAATAATAAAAACTAAAGACTAGTGGCGGAACAGCAGGGCATGTGAAACGCATTACAAAATGTAGTTATGACGAGTTAAATCGTTCTGTGTTCGAATGGTTGGTTTGTTTGTGCGCACGCTGAAGGAATTCCCATTTCTGGACTACTGCTTCAGACTCAAGCTTTTCACGGAAACCTGTGTAAACGAAAAATAAATGCTGAAATGATCGCGTTCTGTTTTTGAGAAGTTTTACTTTATTTCTTGTCTAGCGATGAACTTGCTGATTTGGCTGAACGTTTGAGTGGCTGCTACTAACTTTGCTCGGTGTTTCTATTTTCGAGCTACTGAACAAATGAATAGGTACACTAAGCAGGGACTAAACGAACTGAAATAATGCGCCAGACGATTCAGAGTAAAGGGATATCTTCATGGGCGTACAATGTGAAGAACTGAAGAAAATTAAATTAATTCTGATTCATAATTTGTCTTACGCTGAAGCAATAATTTCGTCCTTTGGCATTTCTAAACTTTTGGGATCCACAGTAGGATACAAATCGTGTGATAATAATATCTACATACAACAAATTAAAATAGATGTATTAGTAGTAACGATGTCAATGGGAAGGAAAATTAAGTGATATTTTACTAACAGAATTCATCGATTTAAGGGAATAAGGCACTGAAATGAAAATATCTGTTATAAGTCAATTTGATTGAATAATTAATCTTACATTTGTCATTTTCGTCCGATATGACTTAACGTTGGAGGACGTAAATTAAAAAAAAATTACATTTGTCATACACAAATATCGACAATTTTAAACTTTAGTCTCTGTAGGTATATGGTTCATTGTTTTATTTCAAATTTCAAAAATATAATGTATTGTTCCACTGCAAATTTTCTACTCGATCAAGCATTAAAACAATTTTTTTAAACACCTATCGTATGCAGCTGGCCACAACGTCATAATTGCTATTTAGTTTTGCTGCCACTTTAGTTGGATAAAAGACGAATTTTAAAATTACCATTTTAATTTCCTAACTATGTATCTTTTTGTTTTTACAGTAAATAACTCAAACTCTTCAAAGAGCAGAAAGTTTGAGAGTTTCTGTTACTTCATTTCTCGGAAATCACGTGAAAGGCTTAAGCCAAATTAATGTGTAATGTTTTGGATGAGTACACGTACTGGGGAAAAAATTAAAATTAAAATTAAAATTCCGTTTTATTCCCGATTCTTATCCTATTGCGTACAAAAGTAAATATCAACATTACAATAACCGAACATTAATTTCAAAATCGTAGCCACTGGATACATCCGGATACACAAATCAAACATTCATTTTCCCTAGATTTGTACCTACTTCAGTGGTGCATTCCCTTACCTGAATTAAGGTTACAAAATTTATACCCGAGATAGATGAGCTATTTTGAGGGCAGGCCAGTAAACTGATAGAATTTTGTAAATAATGCAACTGAATTTATATTAATAGATATTTTGAAACTGAACTGAACTAAGTGGCAAAGTAATCACAAAGTTGTAAGCCGATATATACAATATAATGTATTACAACTCTAATTATTCACCTTTTTTAAGTTAATTCTACTTATTATTAAACTATCATAAACGGAAACGTACTGAATTTTTATAAGGGTATCTTATTGTACTTACTATTTAATTCGAAAATGTGAATGCACTTTAGAGCTGCAATGTTAATACAGGTTGTTTCAAAACGACACCGAACCATTATAGCCGTTGCGTAGTTTATAACTTAACTAGTCCGAATTTCGGTGTCGCAGCTTCAAAGTTCTGTTAGGTATAATTTTATGCATCATTAAATATTACATGATTTTGTGACTAGGCAGCGCAGGAACCACTTGTGTGCGAACCTCAAAAGTTGTTATTGGAACGCACCGGCCACGAAAACAAAAGCATTTCTCCTTACTCTTTATAAGTGACCTTAGCATACCTTCCAGATAATGGGGCAAAGGGCAGTTATTTGTGCAAAAGTCGACTAATAACTCGGACAGTTGCAAGGTTGCTCTTCAGTGTAAAACTACAAATTCCATCCTAACAGGGAGGATTTTGCGCGTACTTAGATAACAAATCCAAGCAATATGGAGCGCTATACGAAATGACGGATATGGGTTTGATGGGTGGAAGAGTTGTAGGGATCTCAACGAACGCACGATTAATTTAGTTTCATTAAAAATATGAATTGTAAAAATAGTTACTTCAATGATAATATTTATTTGTTTAACTTCAGAGAATTTTGTTGTGATCTTAATTGTACAATACCTTCAACCACTTACTGTAAATATAAACAGCTTCCATTTCAGTTACAAGTGCTTTATTTAGTATTATCAAACACGGAAATAAAATGCTCGTCTCATTGTATAAGCCATTTAATTTTGGTTAATTTATCTACAATTCTTTGATGATGTTTTCTGTTCTGCTTATCATTTAATGCTTCCATCCTCAACCTCACTAACATTAGCTTCCCTCTAAAAGATATAAGTTGCATATCTCCACCAGCTTATTTGCCATCATGGACTGCTATAACGGAATTTTGGAACACGTTAAACACTCATAAACAATAACTAACCAATAGCTTCTTTATTGCGGTTTCATAAGACAAAGAAATTCTTAATAGTAGCAAGCTACTGCGGAGCATGTCGGTATGTTTACAGTTACAGCACGCGGCACACCTACACCTGCGAACTCCGAGAGCGTGAGGCACGCGTGATTATTCCTGTCGCTGCCTATTCCACACTCATTCTGGTGCTCTATTGGCGGTAAAATTATCTATATGTGTCATAAAGAAGCTGAGCAACTACTTATATATGTTCTTTCGGTGTCGTTTTGAAACACCCTGTATAACTTTTGAACCCGCCTTCAATTTAGCAATTTCTCAGCACTGTATGCCATTTTTATGTCCAGGGAACGCGTAATTTAGTAAGATGTGCATCTGTAGTAGTTGAACTTAATTTATTGATAATAACTAATAACATTCCCTGAACAAAATATTTCTCATAAATGTACCTAGAGCTAAATATGTACATGCGGGTCAAGATCTTGAGGCAACATCGCGAATTCCAGGAAACCGGTCCGAAGGGACAGTTTCCAAAATTCGGTCAATAAGAAGAAGTGGGGTGGTACACGATGCTGTTTAAATTCAACACAATTCCAGATTGTTTTGAATTTCTATTATTTCTATTCGCAAGGATGAGGAGTATTTATGTATCTCAAACTGAAATTCAAAACTAAGTTACTATTTTATCAGGTTGCCAAATTGGATGACGTACTCCCTAAAAATTGCGCTTTTCAAAATTTAGCCCCATTTTGAATCTGAATTTGTAGACAGTAGGTTTTGATGGTGCAAAATCCCGAAGTGGAAATTTATTCCCTTAACCGATAGGTTTATTAAAACTTGCTGTTTGTAAGAGAAATGAACTCTTACTTGAATTTTGTACTGTGGCTGTTGAACAAATCAAATATGATTTATATACAATTTTGTCAATATCGTATCATTAATGCATTCTAATATCTCCCATGTAGTTCATTATTCTACAATATTTGTATGTGCTTTGCACTGCCTTTGATTCATCTCAAAAGTTTCTGATTTTTTGGGATAATCTCATGAAACCTACGCAGTATTAGGACTGCAGATTCTTTTTGGGGTATATGGCTGAAAAATAAATTTATATGCGTGTAATTACATAACAAAATATAAAAAAAAACTGCCGAATGAATATATTAAAATACTGATTTCCAGTATAACCGTTGAAGTATATCTAAAAATTAAAAATATGTAAAGCTTATTTCTGGTAAGTTATATTCAAAAACTACGACAGAACATGACTGAGAATCGAACCACTTCCATTAAAAGGTTATTCTAAACTTCTTTGCAAGAATTTGTTTTAGGCTCAATTCCTACTATTTTGGAACCTGGTTTATTTTTTTTTTAAATAGTTGGTGAAGTAAGGAAGAAAAATGAAAAAAATATAGTTTTTAATTTCTCTGGCTCCTACCCATAACAACAAATAGAGAAACTTATGCACTATACTCAAAAGTTCTATATAGAGGTACACTGGAATTAAAGTGTGTTTAAGGTCCGCTATAAAACCAAACGAAACAATTGCAAGAAATACATCCATGTGTACGTGAGTCCATGAACAGTAAAACTCAAAAACTAAAAGTCAATTGAACACTAACTTTCATATTCAAGACCCTATTTATATATTCCTTACAAAGATTTAAAAAAAAAGTCCTACCTCAAACTACGTAGCAAGTGCTTTGTTTCTTTGTCATTTTCTCAAAAATTGCTTCAAGATTTTTTATTATGCCAAAATATTTAAAATCTGTGGGTAGTTAATAAAACGTATATATTTAATGTTATATACATAGCCTTTAAGGGTATACATGGGTGAAACAGCGAAATTCTACATCTAAAACATAAGTTTCTGAAAATTAATCACAAGTACACACAAAACTATTATTATGTATGTATATACATTTTCACTGTAATAATTCCACAAGTTTTCAAATATTTAACGATTTATATAATTATTTTAATGGTAAAGAAAAATAATAAACAGGATGAAGAAATTCTATTGGTATAAAAACCATTTTACTAGCAGGATACTCATTCACCTTGACTAACGAATAGTGAAGAAAAAATTCGAAATATATTTTTATTACTGTGAAATTTTTAAGAGAAAATATAAACTAAGAGAAACAATATTTGCTTAATATTTTTAGAGTGTTCATCAGAAATTTTAAGTGATATTTATCTAATAATAACAAATGAAAAATTATTCCCAACATTTTTATGCCTGTAGTTTTGTATCTTTCTAAACAGAGTTGTAGGAAATTGAAAAAAATTGCATTGTGAAGAATAAAACAGAAGGTGACACAGTTTTAATATTCTGAAGCGCTATCAGGCCTTGTGCAGAGGAACAATTAAAACCTCGTATTAAATTATTTCTCATTCTCAGTTATAGTACTAAATACAGATTATGAAGTTACATGATTAAACAAAAAAAAGAAGAAGAAGAAAATAAAGTTTTTAAGGATTTTAATCAATTTTCACCTATTTGTACTTTTAAAGACGTTCATTTTATTTAAATTTTACTTAATTTCTTGTATAACTGTTAAAGCATAAACAACAAGACAAAAGCTTACTATACTAAAAATCCCGAAACATAAAATTTATGTGATATTTTTTGTATCATTAACCACGTTCGAAATATTCGTGTTACACTAAGTTCCTCGAGTGTAATTTATCATGTGGCATGTATTAAGTACTCTACTTGCTCCTCCCCTACAACGTCATATTCTAAGCCATACTGTCTGATAACACACATGTCAGAAAACACACATTTGGGAACAGATATTGTTACGTTTTCCAATGTGCAGAATTCAATGCACATGACAAAACGTTATGCCTCCCACTCGTACGAGGTTTTCTTCTCATTACATTTTTCTCTAGAATTTCACTGAATTAACAGATAAAGCCTCTAAATTATATTTCTCGTTCATTACTGTTACTTCCATTATAATGTTTAATGTAAGATTATTTAATATGTTCTTAAATTATATATCTGTTCGTGAGAATTTCTTATGAAATTGGTCTTAAATTGTTAGGGAACATACAGTTACGTCTCCAAAAATACAAATCATAAAAGTATGAAATTGGTTCAAAGTCAACCAATACCACTGCCATATTTCCGCTGCCTAGCTGTAATATTTTGAGAGAAAAGAATATCCTATGAACTCAAAAATATAGTTTCGAATATATCGGTTTAAATTATACCATGAAAGCAATTATGTGTCACGTTCAGCTTTTCAAAATCATTTAAATAATGAAACACTGAACACCTATAAGTGTTACACCTATAAATGTCACCTTAGGTATAGTTCCACAATTGTCAATTTGTTTCATGTATTTGTTGCTGGAAATTTTAATAGTATTTTCAAAATTTAGTAAAAGTGTACTACAATAGTATTAACATTTTATGGGCACCCATAGGTAAAACTTCTAAATCATAGAATTTTTACCCAAATGTTTTCATTTGTAATAAGGTTGCTCCACAATACTAAATTGTGTTTTAAATTTCATGCAGATGTAGTTAAGAGTTTTTGAGTGAGTGAGTGAGTGAGCAGGCGAGTGAATGAGTGAGTGGTTTAAGGGCCCGGCGACAGTTAGGTCATTTGGGCCCATTTTTTCTGAGACAGAGATGTTATTTTACATTTAGGAAACAAATGTATAAAGTGTTATACTTAATGAAGAAATCAACATTTTAAATAATAAAAATATTACATATTATATAAAAATTTATTCATGTAGAAAATTTCTATTTAGAGCATGTTTTCATTTTTTCTGTTCATTGCTGAAAATATGTTAAAATTTCACTTTTGTAACAACTTATCTCCAGTAATCGAATTAAGTATATGATATCTTGAGAAATTGAAATATAGCAATACCCATTTTTAATTTTTTAAGTTCATTCTGTCATAGTTTGTGCTGAAAATGTAAACAAGATTGATTAAATGACGTCGTATGGAGCATTTTTAATACTCAAAGGTGTAAGAAAAGTCAAAGTCGAGTAAAAGACAATTAAAGTAAATTGAGTCGTGCATTCATGGACATTTAAAAAGTCACATGAAGCTTTGAGAAGCTTTGAGAGCAAAAGTAACGGCATGTAATTGAAGATAAAGGTTCTAATTAATTTTTGTACATAAAAACAAATTTTTGATCAAGTAAATAATCTTAATTTTAAGTAAAATATAAAGCCACAACTTTGTAGTCACTTTATACTTGAAAATATAGGTAGGTACAACAAAGTATTCCCAAATGCCAAAATTTAATGAGAAATCTACAATCTGTCTCCACCCATACATAAACACTCATGGTTTTCCCTGCACCAATCAGCAACGTAAGAGCAATCAGCTTGAGTATATCTATCTCAATTTTTCCCCTCCCATATGTTTACAACAGTATCGTTCTATTTTGAGACAGATTATGTAGTTTAAGTACACATTCTCTGCATGGCAAGGCAGTCTTTTCATCTGCACTGACGAACTGGTCTCTAAAGCTCTCCGCTTACTTCAAGCGGAAAAAAAGACACCGTTAAATACAGAGATTAGTAAGAGAAAGGGAAATAGCGGAAAACGCACATGCACTCAAGCAGGTAAGTGCGCGTGCGCAGTCTTCCGACATGCAACAAACACCTTTCCCGCACAAGTTACAAGCTTCTGATGTGCTGCATTCCCATGACTTTCTCTGCCATCTACTTTTATATAACTTCCATAAGCTATAGTTATGGAAGTTTATTCTTCTGTCTACTCGTTAATAATTAAAGTAAATATTTGTAAACATAGTTACACTGCATGTTTCGTTGAAGGTGCGTAGAAGATGGAAGAAACCGAATGAATAGATTTGAAAAGCAAGTCGCTCTATGTTCGTCTAGACACTCTACCTATATACTCCTCCATAACAACTGAGGGGAAAATACTAAACACCAAGAGTACTTAGAAAAATACAAAATTTTGAACAATTCAAACCAATATCGAATACCTCGGAAATGGCTAATGTTACAAAACTTGAACGAAATTGTACTATTGTATTATTTTGTAGGTACTACATTTTTAAAAAGAACTGTATTTTATATCAAGTCTCTCTCTCTCTCTCTCTCTCTCTCTCTCTCTCTCTCTCTCTCTCTCTCTCTCTCTCTCTCTCTCTCTCTCTCTCTCTCTCTCTCTCTCTCTCTCTCTCTCTCTCTCTATCTCTCATGGTTTACAAATTACTCATACACTATTGTATAAAAGCCCTTCTTTCATAGACTATTTCCAGAAAATTTTATCTTTAACATATAGGATTTTAATCAAAATCTAGTCTTTTTGAGAAAACTGCAAATTAATAGAAGTCAATTAACTAAAATAATAAGAGTTAAATGATGAAGCCTGGGACTCAAGCACTTACGATAGTCGCCACAAACGGTGTATCTCGGATGCGAGAGCCCCTAGTGGTCTACCGGGGAAATGTACGAGTCAATTGGAGAATTCAATGTCACGACGGCAAGTTGGCCATGGTAGCTTAATGGGTTAGAAGGACTGGACGGAAACCGGGAGACCCATTGTTCAAATCCCAGCCATGGCATTGTATTTTTCATTTTCACTCTATCAAAAACTTTAACTTATATACGGCTAGTGTGAAGAAATGATTAATTTCCTTCAATTAACTAAAATAAAAGTTAAATGATGAAGCCTGGGACTCAAGTACTTACGATAGTCGCCACAAACGGTGTATCTCGGATGCGAGAGCCCCTAGTGGTGTACCGGGGAAATGTACGAGTCAATTGGAGAATTCAATGTCACGACGGCAAGTTGGCCATGGTAGCTTAATAGGTTACAGCGGCTGGACGGAAACCGGGAGACCCGTGATACAAATCCCGGCCATGGCATTGAATTTTTCATGTTGACTCTATTTATTAAAAACCTTAGCCTATATCCATCAATTAACTAAAATAATAAGTCTTCCATATAAATATAGAACTTATAAGCTTTTATTTTTATATTTATCACAAAGCTATTTGCGATATTTTAGACCTCAAGTTAAGTTTTTATACTCCTTTGGATAACACAATCTATATAGGATCTAGGTAGAATCAAGTGCTGTAATGATCGAGTGTTCAGGAATCATTAGATAATACACATAAAAATAAGAAAGATATTATTCTCATTTGAGGTTATGCGTATATACACGTTAGAACTAAAAGTAAAACTTACGAGAAAAGTGCTTGCGATTTGACCTGTAAATTTGACATGACATTTAACAGTTATTGACTGGAACAGTTCGGAGCTGCGGCACCGTCTGCGATTCCTCCCTATCCTCATTTGTATTGATAGGCCATACGTGACGCAGTTGCTTTCTTTGATGTACCGCCATCAATGACAAGCCCACAGTTTTACTGCCATATGATAAACACAGTCACGTGCAGGCGATAGTTCTACGTGGTTTTCATTCAGATTTACAGAAATGAACATAATATTAAAGCCGGGATTGGAATGAACTCAACATAACGTGACAGGGGGTCATACTGAAAATCGTGAGCAACAATATTTTGAAATCGTAATCTTGCAAACCAAATAGGACATCTCTTCATCTACAGAATTTTCTGTTACCTTTCAATGTAACTCCTCATTTCTTTGCACACATTTTCTCCATCATTCTGCAAGTCTGAAGATACGATCGCTCAGTCGGTAAGGCAACTGCCTGCCGTGTGAAGTGTTCCGGGTTCGATTCCCGGCTGGGGGTGGGGATTTTTCTACAACCAAGATGATTATCTTCTCCAGAGTCTGGAAGTATGAATGAGAGTGCGAATGTGTACGTGATCTAATGATTAAAAATCCAAAGTACCAGCAACCCAACGTATACGAGTCAGCTAGCGCAAATAGGTGATATGTTCCAAAGGAGAACGGCCGCCGATATCACCATTGCAGTTAAAAATGATTAAAAAAACAAGGAAAAAAAAAGAAAAAACAACAAGGACACGATAGAACTCCGTGCTGTTTTGTTTAAGGCTCATAATAATGAAACTAGTTCTCATCCTCTGCCACAATAGTGATAAAAAATCATCACTGTTGCTTTGAAATCTCTGAAAAAGGTTTTGGGTGTTGGTGCTTCTCAGAAGCTTTTGGTCCTTGACCAATAAACGTGGGGCCCTACTCCTCAATAATCTAAGCTTTCAATCATTTCTTGCTCTGCACTGCTGCAAGTATGGTGACACGCCTGTCTTGTCCAATGAGCTTATCAACCCTTGTTGCGTTCCGTGAAGACAGTTCGAGGGTTACTGCTACTAGACTCATTTTTGATACTCGTGTTGCCATTTTTAAAATGTTTCACCCATCTCCAAACGCAGCTGGTACCCACGCAGACATCTACATTGACGCGCTGAAATCCGAAATGAATTTCAGGAGTCGATTTTTCCTTCTTAACACACTGTCGGAAAGAACAAATACCCGCCATTTTGGAAAATACTACGTTTTTGAAATTTTATGTTAATATATTTTTACATATGGTACATCTGTCATTTAGTAATCTGACGTTAGCATCAGTTTACACAAAAAAGGAAAGGAAATCATAACTCCAAAACATTTTGGAAAAGAAAGATAAACTTTAGCCATTTTTGAGAATTCTTTATCTATACAGATCAGTACTTTAATTAAATATGCAGCTTCTATGTACTCAAGCCATGTGTTTTTTTTTATTTGGAAATATATGCAACCTTGCTTTCTCTATTTTGACTTTCAGCAGTTTTTTTCTGTGAATGACATTTTCTGCTAAATATAAATGACGTATTTTCTAAAAAGGCTATTGAAAATAGCCAAACTAAATTTTAGGACAAAAAAAAATCCTGTTATGGACCTGTTTAGATACGGATAAAGTGGTTGGATATTTCTTTCTTTATTTTTTTAAAGCAATTGTTGATATATTTTAATCAAGAGGTAGTAGAACTGGAATATAAATATTTTTTATTTAATAACAAACTTATTGGATCTCACAAAAAGTGCAGCCTGACGTCTTATAAGTAGTGTGATAGTGATTCATTAATTGTTCAGATTTAGAGAATCTGAGCATAGAGCACTTAAACTTCCTCTAATAAAACTTAATGGTAGACAGGTATGTGTTGTTATTTCTGTCATTTTTTAAAGTTTTTGTCTATTCATGCTCTCTAACTGCTGTAGTTCTTAGTATCCCATTAGATACTGGATGTGACATAATTTTGTTCATAGGCCTCTTTATCAGGTTTCTATTTATTTTAGTATTGCAAATCTACGACACGAGGCCACCGGCTTTGCTTCCCTTCCCATGGAACCCATGCTAAGGAATTTTACTCCCGAACGAATCCATCGACAGTCGGTGGATTTGAACTCGCGAACTCAGGGAACTAGAGGCTAGCATGTTATCTCTATAGTCTGCGCCACAGAGGGCGATATTTCAACATCGTTGATTTAAGTCTACCTGGTCCTAGCAGCATCACATGAGAAACCATAACCCATTTTGTCGATATAGGTTAGATCTAAATCGTTTCCTGTGAGATGTTTACAAAACAAAACAACAAAAGAAACCCAGCATCGAATTGCAATATACTACAAAAAGATTTTGCTTCGCACTAATTGTCCAAGTGATGGTGGAACGTAATGTAACGTAACGGGATGGGGGAAGACTGGCAATGACAAAGTCTGATGTTGCGTGTCCAATCAAAACATGACTTGTGTAAAGCCGTGATTACGATGAACTTAATGTAATGTTACGTAACGTGACGTGTCGTCAAAGTTTAGCATATTGTGTAAAATGGAGCTATTTAGAGTTAGTTTAACGTAACGTTTTTTCTTTCATTTTTTACTTACGTCCTCCAACGTTAGGTCATATCCGACGATGGATGGAATGGGTAAAATGATGCTCCAATGAGCCCAGGTTCCATAGAGCTTAGAGCTTCCCGACATTCGTCTTTCAGGATAAGGGAAAACCCCGGAAAAACCTTATCCAGGTAACTCACCCTGAACGAGATTTGAACTCGGGACCTCTTGAACGTGAGGCAGACACGTTACCATCTACGCTACCGAGGCGAGATAACGTAGCTTAATTTAAGATTATGTCAAAGTCAAATATATTCTTTCCCGTCACGTTAAGTGTCCAATAGCGCAGAACAATAAAAACAGGTACAAATCAGGATCTTTGCCTGCCATTACGTTAAGGAGAAACTAAATGACGTAAGTTTCCAAAGAATAATTATTTCAGGGTTTGTTTTTCCTTTTCTTTTTATATATCTTCTGTTAGCTCTTGATTTGAATATTCACCATGGATAAATAGATACAAAGCAGTACGTCATCTGCCATTAAAATCTTCACCAGTTCAAAAAAAAAAAAAAAAAAAAAAGACATAACCCCTACCCTTTTGCAATACAAGGTAAATTACAGGGAAGTATTTCTCTATAAATTATTGTTTTAGAAGTGTTGCATACGACAGCCTCTGAGTGCACTTTATTATTTGCATATTTACGCAAGTTCGTTTTCTCCATTTTTGTTTTGAACAGCATTTTCTGTGAAATGCCCATTTTCCCAAGAATTACTGAAGATACCTGAATGAAGTGTTAAGACAGAAAAAAAACAAAACACTAACCCTGTTTCAGAGTTACTCAACGGAATCTTTTTGGTTAAGGGTTAATAAAATAAATCTTTCTTACTGATCGAACTTACTGTAGTAAAACATACGTTAACATAGAGAAGTATTCATCTACGTTTTATAAAAATTTTAGTCTGTATTAAATTGTTGAGTTAATTCATGAACCTAGCAGAGTTAACAATGGCCCTTAGAGGAAGTTTAATTAGACCCTTGGTTTAGCACCGCTTGCGTCCAGTTACGTTAAGTTCATCAAAATACTATCTTCTGACTTTTATTTATTCATCTCCAGTAATGTCACCTTTAGATCATCCTAATCCCGCTTTTGGCTTTTCCTTAATCTCGTCGCCATATCAAGTTTAATTTAATATATCGTAATCCCACATTAGATTTTTGCATAGTCGCAAGTCACGCTTAATTCAGTTCATCGAATCCCGGCTATTGGCTTTTGGTTAGTCTCATCGCGTCAGGTTAAGTTCAACGTAATCTCGGCTAATAGATTTGCTTAGTCGCTTCAAATTACGCCATGTCACGTCATCTCACGTCATGTTTAGTCCGTCAACTCAGGTCACATCAGGTAACCTCAAGTCACATCACGTTCAGTCCGTCCCGTTTATACACTTCACGCTTAGTTCAGCTCATCGAATCCAGGCTATTGGCATTTGGGTAGTCTCATCACATTACGTTTAGTTCATCGTAATCTCCCATATCGGCTTTTGGTTAGTCACGTCACGTCATGTTTAGTCCGTCAAATCCTTCACGTTTAGTTTAGTTCATTGAATCCCAGCTGTTAGCTTTTGGGTAGTCTCATTACATAACGATTAGTTCATCGTAATCTCGAGTATCGGCTTTTGCTTAGTCACGTCACGTCATGTTTAGTCCGTCAAATCCTTCACGTTTAGTTTAGTTCATCGAATTCCAGCTATTAGCTTCTGGGTAGTGTCATGACGTCACGTTTAGTTTATTGTAATTTTGGCTATTGGCTTTCGCTAGGTCACGTCACCTCACCTCACGTCACGTTTGGTCCATCAAGTCACCTCACGTGTAGTTCAGTTCATCTAATCAAGGCAATTAGCTTTTGAGTAGCCTCATCAGTTCACGTTTAGTTCATCATAATCTCGGCTATTTGCTTTTGGTTAGTCCCGTCGTCACTACACATTACGTTTGATTCGTCGTAAACCCGTTGAGTATAACGGTGCAACTATTTTGAACAGAATCCGGAGCACCACTGTCATTATCACAGTCCACAGACTCCTTCCACTCTTTTTCTGTCACAATCTCATTGCTCGCTCTGTCTGAAGGGTAATTTATGTGATGATTGATGGTCTAAATAACCCTGTTTTTCTGGGTAGGTAATTATAAAAACTAAACTTTAGTACAATGTTTAATAGTTGACAATCTTGTGCCTGTTCTTTATACTTATTATGCGACTGAAGCTATACTGTTTCCCGTGGTAACCAGAAATGACATATAACATTTTCATGGATGTATGTATGGATGACGGTACGGATGGGATTCGGCACTGGGACCAGTCTTGATCAATTGTACCTATGCCTCGAATGGGGCATGACCGGGAGAAAGGATGAGGCAAGTGGAGACAGAGGGCGGCCGTGCCAAGGAGCTATGGCAGTGCAGAGGGCAGGTTTCCTACATTTTACTAGTTGGAAACTCCCCGGCAGGCCAGCAAAACCGGCAGCGCACCCGATTGCAGTCCGGAAACGTCCACTAGACCGCGCCCAGAGACCGTCCTACATAAGCAGGTAGGTTCACTTAGAAGATACAATCCTGCCGTGCACCGCCGAGACACCCGCCTACACTTCTACACTGAAACAGACCACCAGAGGAGACATAATGTGAAATTATAATGGAGATGAAATGGAGGGACAAGAAATTCGGGAGATGTAATTAACCTACCCAGCATTCACCTGGGAAAGCCCGGAAAAGTTCCCGAAAAAAAAAACATGAGTCGGGTAGGTTGGTCACGGAAATGGAACCCAGGCCTCCCGAGTGCGGGGTACAGATAAAACCGCCTGAGCCTTCCAGCTCGGTTAACGTTTTTATACCTTAAGTATTTATACTTCGAAAAGGAGTAAATACAGCTTTCCAGAAACTGTAATGGAACTCTTGTACTCCTTCACAAAAGGTAAAGCGAGAGATTTCGATTTTTTTTTTTCATCAGTTAGGTTATAAATCACTGCATTTTGAGAAGACATCGGATTATAGGTTAAATTTCAGTGACAAATCGATCACCTACCTACGAAATGTTACTGTAGAAATAAAAATTAAACCTTAGGGGAAAAAAATGTGCTCCGAGCGGAAATGACTCATTTTTCTTATATTTAGCTTCGTGTTCTATAAATCTTCATTAGGTTGGTGCATTGATGTAATATGGATCAGAACTTAAAATCCACTGAGCTTCAAGAATTCAAGTGTTTCCTTATCGTTCCTTCAATGGTACAAGGAAATGTTCAGGGAGGACAGAAAGTTTCCGATAAGTGGTGTCCCACAGTCCCACTTGAGAAAGAACACACAAAAATCTGATATTATATTCAAATGGCTTTCTCTACCCGCTTTCATTTATTCTTGTATAACTTCGTCAACTGTTCTTACTAAAACATATTTTTCTAGTTCATTGTTATCAAATAAGTAATTAGAGATGTAGATCACTGCACATTTTGTTATAGGTACAAAGTGGGAGAGGAAAGCGGGACCGCCTAGGTAACTTGAATGGTAGCATGTCTTCCTCACGTTCAAGAGGTCCCGAGTTCGAATCTCGGTCAGAGTGAGTAGCCTGGATAAGGCTTTTTCGGGGGTTTCCCTTATCCTCAAAGACGAATGTCGGGTAACTCTAAGCTCTATGGACCCTGGGCTCATTTGAGCATCATTTCACCCATTTCTTTCACCGTCCGATATGACTTAACGTTGGAAGATGTAAATTAAAAAAAATGAGGAAACCGAATATATAGTCAGATGTTTAAAAACCGGTGGGCTATCTTTGAAGTTCCATACTCTTTCTATGACAACGCGCGAAACAACTGAATAGCGATAACATTTTAAACATTACAAAGGCATTGAAGAATGCAAACAAATAATCGCGAATATCTCGAGGAGACTAATGCAACGAAAAATGTTATTGAGTAATACAATTTGAAAGGGTATATAGGTACATTGAATTACAAGGTGAATTTTAAAGGGACATAGGTACAGTTTCCTCCTCCCCCGTGGTACTTTCGTCCACATTTTATGGTTCAGCAGTTACATGGTGTCATAGACAGTCCATACCGAGAAATTTCCAGATAAACTTATACTTCATTTACCAGGAAACCATGTTGAAAATATCACATTTTAACCAACATTGTATGAGCCATTTTTGAGAACATTTAACATCTGGAAAAAATATTCCAGTTAAGAGTAGTTTGGGGGAAAAAAGGATAGTTTTCTTGAAAATTCTTGTATCGCATCTATGGAAGACACTGGACCTCAATAATAAACATTTCGTTTCGGGGGTTATGTTTTCATGGATAATAAAACGCCTTCCCATTACAGAAAACTAAGTATTTGAAACTTAAAATAAAGAGTAGCTCGCAAATAATTAATTTCACAGAAACAATTTGACATAAATTGTATGCTTAGCGGGATTTACATCCTTTGTGGTGTAAAATTTCCTCGATACCTAACGGTTTACAAATTAAAAAAGGTTATCCAAAATGAAGACTTCAGATATTATTCCCCGAAAATTCAAGGTATCCATTTAATTAGTCATAAAAATATAGGTATTAAATATATGTCATTATAATGAAAATAATTATTTTTTGAGAAAATAGATATTTCCTATACATTATGCATATAATGTAATTTGGGGCGCGAGATTTTCTTGAAAACCTTATGCCCGATTTCAGCAACAGAGTGAAAGACTTAAACATGGCTGTTAGTCTGTTTAGCAATAGTCATAACAAAAATTACATTACACCATGTATTAGCTTAACACTCTTGTTAAAATAATAAGTCATATTTCTGTTGTTTAGTCGTTAACAATATTGTAGAATTGTCAAGATGGCGGGCGTGAACGCAGCTATTGATGTCAATTTGCTATATTTAGATCTTCTAAATGGCATTCGTAATAGAGAACAGCCTATCAGAAGAAATGATTTTGAGGGGCTATCAGAAGATTTTCTACGGAGGTATAGGCTGTGGAAACAAGTAGTTATGAAGGTTACTGAGGAAGTACAAGGGAGGTTAGAACATGCCGATCTCGTCTTTGCTTCAAGTATTAATAATTTGGTGATTGCACAATTCAGTACACTGTCCACCTACCGTCTTGAAACGTCCAAGTCTCTCGTCACTTCTGTCCTTCTTCACACCTCGTTTTAAATTTACGTAAATATTGACGAAGTTGCTTTGTACTTCTGGTTCTGACATTTGTATTCGCATTAAACTCATTTCCAGTTTTTCCCCACGTCACATCTTTCTCTTTCACACTTACCGCATCCGTCCTCTTATTTTCCACAATATCTTTATAGTTAGTTACTAATTCATCTAACAATTATTTCTCGACTGATGAGAATTTTGTCCCACGGCTTCCCTTCTGATTTTGTTCATCCGCCATTTTTCCAGCTTCGTGTAAAAGAAATTAAAAACAAAAGCGCATCGCAGTACTTTCAGAAAATAATACTTTTTTTTATTTTATTTTATCCATCGATCAGCAATTATGCTTTACAGATGTTTGTTATAAGATACATAGGAACAGGACACATAACAATGGAGGTAGCCATGAACGACTCCTCTAACTAAATATGGAGGATAACTGTAACACAAATTGAGAACTTAAAGTCTGATCGTAGTAATCACGTGTCTGAGTCGTCTGTGCTGGAGACGTCACTCAGGAGAAGATCTTGGGGCAGTCTGCGCTTCAGGCGAGTTGGCTGGCGAGTGCGACAGCCGAGACGGTAGGTAACAGCTCCAGGGACCTCCTGGAGATGGTAAAAGAATGGACGTGCCAGGCGTCGGATGTATTGGTGAACGGGTAGAAGACCAAACTCATGATGAAGTTGTTGGTTTCGGATGAACCATGGAGCGTTTGTAGCTGTACGAAGCACCCTGTTTTGTAGTACCTGCAGTCGGCGGAGATTAGTCTTACTGGTGCCACCCCAGACTGGAGCTGCATAGGTAAAAATGGGACGGACTAGAGATGTGTAAAGAAGCAGGGAGGATTCATAACCAAGTGAAGTGCGCCTGTTGAGTACAGGGTACAGTTTTGATAGCCGGGCAAATGCAAGCGTAACAGACCGACAGATGTGGGCGTTCCAAGAAAATAATACGATCCATCCATACGATCTGTAATATTTACAAGTCTCTCAGCATTTACACGTGTTTGTCAATATTTTCAGAAAGCAAGTTCGTGAAATGCAAGAATTTCAACAGTTTTGTTAACGCTGTGACAATTATAACGTTACATTTGTTAATGTTGATTTTAACATCTGTTGGTGAAATCGGGCAATTAATGTCCTTCTGTTATCCTGTTCTCATCACACACACACACACACACACACACACACACACACACACACACACACACACACACACACACACACACACACATACACACACACACACACACACACACACACACACACAGAGAGAGAGAGAGAGAGAGAGAGAGAGAGAGCGTTTCTCATAAATTTATTTCTCCCTCTCCCTCTCTCCATCTCACGGAGGCTCAAAACCTGTATTTCCCGTAAAATCACGGTATATAGTGGATAAAGTGATACATTAAGAAATCTGATATGGTACTCTCACATGACTTTCTCTGCTCTCTACCATTTACCTATTAGTTGCCATACAAAATACTCTTATTACATATTATGTTCTTTGTTTTCAATTATTCGTTTCCATCTAGTTTATTTTAATCGTTAAAAGCTTTTTCGAAGTTCTCAAATTACACATTTATATAAGATAAAAATGGAAGGGCCATAGTAAACTGTTATAAGAACTGCTGATATACTGGCCTTCAAATCGCATATTCTTTCCATGCATCGCTAAAAGGAAATGAAGATCGTTACGACTTTAAATGAATGACAAAAGCAGTCCGTTTTCGTTAATGCATAAAGTTTACTAGTTGTAAATAATTATACTAAACTCAGATCCTGAAGAAGGCCATGGAGTACAGAATAGCCGAAAGCTCTATCTTCATAAACCTGACACGGCTGATCACCCGCAAAGCCTTGATTAATATACTAAAATCCTCCCTTGCAAATAAAGAGAACAACCTCTAAGGCTACGCCTAAAAAGGGGATATGCATTTCATTTTTTTTTTTTTAGAATACAGGGTCGGCTGATAAGAACCGTGTCAAAGACATTTAATTTTTTTTTTTATTTCTCAACATAATCTCCAGAAATATATAAACATAATCTTCGTTTGTCATACCGGTGTTCTAAGTTAATTAAACCATCTCTGTAGTGCGATTTTTAATGGTCCTAGAAATAGCTTTTTACCGCATCCACGAGCTCCTAGTTGCTGTAAATACTTCGTCCTCCAAATAATTGTTTGAGTTTCAGGAACAGACTGGGTGCTAGATTTGGCAAATAGGGTGCAAATCGAACTTTAATTCACACATTTTCCCCCCTTTTTCATTTGGCCTGGGTTGTGGTGATGAATCTAAAATTCATCCATAGTGCTAAGCCGTCCCAAAAATTCAAAGGGAATTTTACGGTAGGGCTACAAATTCTTAACAGAAACAATTTTTCTTTGCAACTTTTAATTAGGTGTCAGCAAACGCGGCACCCAACTTGCACAGACCTTCTGAAATCCCAAAACATTACTTAAAATATTACCTGGACGTTCTCTTGGTGTGTTTACAGCCTCTGCTATCTCAAACAACTTTATTCTGCAGGCTTCCAATACTAAACGATAAATTTGTTCAATGTTCTCTGGAGTTGTGACTTCCAAAGGGCAGAACGAGGCTCATCACCAGTGCTCGTACGTCCCATTTTAAACTCTGCAAACATCTTTTAATCAGTGTAGTATATGAAAGGGCAGAGTCTTTCAATGTACTGTTCATTTCCTTCTTGATGTCTTCGGGCGTTAAAAGCGTCGGGCTTTACAATGGAAGTATTTTATTACTGCTTGTTTTGCCAAATCCTCCATTTTCGTGAAAACTCTAAACTTGTCTTGTTTATAATACTGTTATTTAAAAACTAAACAATCTATTGACCTATAACTATGCATACAAGCTAGTCTAAAGTAAAACTATATGATGCTATCCGTCAAACTGGCCCTGTGGCACCATCTCTATGTGAGGCCCGGGACTTATTAGCCGACCCTCGTATTTATAAGGAGCTGGAAATAAAGTAAGGGAAGAAGTTAAAAATATTTCTTCTATCTATAATTCATGATAAGACATAGGTGATAACTGATTCTAATGTAACCTACAACTTGTCTAGTTCTATGATATGGATAATGGTACAATCACTTTGCCATACCGTTAAAATAGTTTGAAATTAATTGGGATTGTTTGTTACAAGTTGTTACCTTATAATTTACGTTCGATCCTACAGAATAAACGTACAAATTTCGTTGAAATGTATGTTCAAGAACGTTAATTTCTACGTTAGGCTTTCAAAGAAGGATTGTATGTAATGGTAGTTTATGTTTGCAAGCTGTAATCACTAAAAAAAAGGAGCAAGAACAATCACTAATAATACGTCAGTGAAGTGAAAGAAAATGTGATATGAGCGATACACATCCCTCTAAACAATGTTCCCCTATTTATGCTCAAAATGATTCAAAATCTACCAAATTTACAATGAAATGTCAAAAATAGCATGTGATTTCCCCATTTCAACGAAACAGATCGAAATATGATGCCAAGAAATTGAAGAAAAAATCCCTTAACTCTCCTGTTTAAAAAATAAGACCACACACAAGGATATTCTCTGTTTATATGTAATACTAGGATAGGTATATTCGATGAATGATGTTTGAATAAAAAAAATGTAGAGCTGTTTTCAAAAATTTCTTCCAAAAGTCTTACATAGGTTTAAAATGTATCTTGAGGTAGAAAATACCGCCTACAGTTTTGCATGTAGTAAACACGAGCATTAAACACTACACATTTCATTTCATTTGAGGTAGGAAGTCTTCTTGGAAATCGTGTTGGATCTTTGGGAGATGCTGAATCCGCGATACGTTAGTGCCCCCCACAAAGAGCAAATATTTCCTAAGAGGCCTAAGCTTCGATGTTATGTTGAAACTCTAGCCGTAGTCTTTCTCAGAAAACGCTAGAGTTGATGTCAAACACATCCCTTACCGCAACCCTTTAGCGGCAGAACACATTAGCTACCACGGCAAGGTTGTAAGTCCGAAGCCTGCACTCTACACTGAATGGCAACTAGCATAAAAAAAAAAAAAAAAAAAAAAAAACTACGCACGTTACATTCCCATAATACATAGCTCGAACAGGCGGCTGTAAGGAATACGACTGTCAACTTTTCGTTAACTTCTTTGCAAACAGTTAAAGACGTTGGTCTCACAAATGCACAGTTTCCATCTCAATAACGCTTTAACATTTTATTACCTTTTTCACACTTATTATTTTAAACTATTACACTTAATAGTGTAATTACTGAATCTTCTTCACCATTTGATATATTTAACTTATAAGTTAATACGTTGAGTTAAAACTCAGTAATTTCAAAACAATTCTACTGAGGAAGCACCACAGCGCGCAGCATTTGAGAGGAGCAATAATTCTCATATAGATCACATAAAATCCGAATTTAAGATAGAAATACTTATTTGTAATATTATTATGGATTCCTACATAAAATATCTAATGTGTAATTTCAGTCGACTAAGTAGAATGCGTTTATTTTCTAAAATAATCTATATGTCATTTATACAAAAGATTTTTCTTCTTCCTATTTTTCACAATATTTACCAGAAAATGTTTTAAGTCACATTTTGTTACAGGTATACAGGGAAAACGAGGAGACCCAAAAATCAAGGTATAAAAAGCAGATGGAGGTTTCAGTTCCGTAAGTGTTCTGGTTTGTAAAGTTTGAGAAAGACTTAATTAGCGAATTCGGGATAGGCGCATGTTAATGATAAATTAATAAGGGGTAATTAAGGAGAATTGGGATTTAACCTATACTAATGCTTTCGGCTACGCTATTCTGTATACTTGTTTATTATGTGCCCTAGTTTTATAATATGCATGTTACGTTCGTGAACGTTCTGTCGAATAGGCGCATAAAGTATATAACATTCTTACTCGTACACATCAGGTTTTTAATAAAAATCCATTTTTTACTTGTTTAAAAACTTGTGTTTTGCTTTCAGTAATTTCATTTCAAAACCGGCGCAAGTGTATGAAGCAGCAATATTAAAGAAGTAGCTGCCAGTTTTATGCAACTTTCCTATTCGTACGGTTGTTAAGAATGACCACTGCGCCGTAAACAGCTTCAATATGCCTGTGTTTCATAGGTCGCCTAGGCTCCTGCGATCGCAGTTGTAGACGTTATTTCACTATTAGTCACAATGGGTAAGCAAAAGGATCTGAAGCAAGTAATTATAAACTTGGCACTTAAGAGGGTATTCTCTTAGAATAAATAGCACAAACAGTAAACAAATCGCTTTCTACCGTATAGTACATAGTCAACAAATTTAGGAAACGAGATTCTGCAAATAATTTACCACGAAAACCTAAAGAAAGCAGAGTAAATTCAAGACAGGAACCTTTCATTGTAAGCAAAATCTGAGAAAATTAAAAATTAAGTGCTCCTCAATTACGTCCATTAGTTGAAGAATTGTCTGGAAAGATGTCTGACCAAACTGTTCGTCGTGTTTTATAGAAGTACGAATATCATGTCCTTACACCCCGGCGGAAGCCATAGGTAAGTACTGAAAACAGGAGAAAACGAGTTACATTTGCTGAGGATCGTATCCATAAGGATAAAAGCTTCTGGAACAGCCTGATATGGTCGGACGAGACTAAGACAAAGCTCTTTGGGTCAGATGAGATAAACAGAGTCTAGAAAAAGCAAATTCAGACAATAATCCCAGAAATACTCTTCCCAAAGTTAAACACCGTGATGGTTCCATTATGATTTGGGTCTGCATGTCATCCAATGGTGTTGTTAATATACAATTTATTGATGGCACTATGGACCAGCATGTCTATTTTGACATTTTAAAGAACAACTGAAAGCAAAGTGATCAGAAAACGGACATGGCACCTGGTTATAGATTTCAACAGATAGTGACACTAAGTTAATATGCAATGGACCCAAACTATTGCAAATACCTCCTCAGAGTCCAGACTTGAACACAAAAGAGTATTTGTGGAAAATTCTGAAGAAACGATTCCGTAAAAGCAAAGTAAGGTCTAAACAAGAGCTCAAACATGTTGTGGAAGAAGAATTGAATAAAATCAGTCTAGCAGAATGGAGAAACCTGGTTAGTTCTGTAAAGAGAAGATTTGAGGTAGTTATTAAAGCCAAAAGATATCCCACAAAGTGTTAAACTGTCAACTGCGACTTTGTTATTCAATTATGAATAGAAAAGTTGTATAAAATTGGCCATGTTTCTTTCACAATTTCATGTAATTTAGTTTGTAACTTCATGTTTTAATATTTAGTTAATTCCTAATATAGCATTTGTTATGTTTGTTTTACATATATGTGAACAAATATTAATTTGATTGTGTCTTCTAACATATATTAAAATATTTTCTTATAGAACTGAAGTGTACGAATGAGAATGTTATACACTGTATGGAACATTAACCGCAGGTCAATATCGTTCAAGACTACACAATACATTCTCTTTTTATGATTTCATGATGCACAAAAATGTGTCGAGCATATTTTGACGAGATTGGCATTTTTGTTAACTTTGTTCCGAGGATTTCGTAAAAATAAATTGAAAATAATGACACAATTTATATAAAATTCCAAAAAAAGGAAAAATATCTTTGTTATGTGAAATTCTCAGAAATATAA
The DNA here is from genome assembly GCA_030765055.1 of Mantis religiosa. Taxonomy (NCBI): domain Eukaryota; kingdom Metazoa; phylum Arthropoda; class Insecta; order Mantodea; family Mantidae; genus Mantis; species Mantis religiosa. Next base: position 48,730,600 of record CM060950.1, on the reverse strand, counting down.
TATATTAATACAAATCGTTATGGACAATCTATGAGAAGATAAACTACAACGAAAACTTTTCCATCATTTTAAAGTACGAAATTCGTTTCCGAATGCTGTTATTTACAAACCTACTGTCTGACAGTCATGTATTTGAATTCCGAGACAGGTAAGTGAACTACGTAAAAATTAAAAATCAGGTCCAGTTTAAAAATTACAGACCATGAGTATTTTTGGAGACGCAATTCAAATGTGGATTTTTTTTTTAGAGAATTTTGCCAAGTTTTACTTCATTAGCGGCTTAGAAAACGGTTAGGATAAATTACATAACTTACGCCCTCTGGTTCTGGGTAAATTACGATCTTTGATGTCTAAATTCTCTCTTCCTGCTGTATAATTACACCTGGCCGTTAATAAACAAAAGGGCAACGGATCTGTTGAAGCGATGCGTGGAGGTAGAACTTGGCACCAATCTTACGCATAACATGTAGTTAGTTGCCTACACAGACTGGTAAGGGCAAAGACCTTCGTTATTTCTGTTTTAGCGTGCATACGTCACCAACGTCACCACATTTTCAGCCCATGTGAGTCCACAGAAGTGTCACTGCCACCTAACTTATATAACTACACCTTCTTCTATGGTTAATGTTACATTTTATGTTTATGACGGGAGGGTAAACTGTTGCTTTATGGGCGATAAAACCGCAGAGAATTTCTTTACTTCTGTTTACTGAATTCCTGAAATGTTTTTGCTTTCAATACGTAATATATTGGAACAAATAGTAAAAAGGCAATGAGCAGTACTTACTCTTCTATTAGCATGCACATAACAGCTATAAAAATGAAGAACAATATTGTTTAACAATAAAAACATGTACTGAGCTTAAGACTACACTATACGCTAAGCAATTATTTTTGGACTACATGTCGTAAATTATACCCCAGGGAATATGAAGAGAAGCAAGCTTATGGGCTAAATCCTTAAATAGGAATAGTGTGAACTTGAGATGCAGTGTATCATATGCAGTTACTGTACTTCTAAACAGTGAAAGTCCGTCATTTTACTTCTCACCATGTAGATTATAAGGTAGCTGACGAATTATAACTTTTACATTACTCAAAAGTAACACTTTTAACGTCCTCCAACTAAGTCTATAAGACGATGAGTGAAAAGCTGCTCAAATGAGCTCAGGGTATATAGAGCTTAGAGTTCCCCAACAATCAACTTTCAGGATCGGAGAAAACTCCGAAAAAACTTATCCAGATAACTCACCCTGACCGAGATTCGAACACGGTACCTCTTGAACTTGAGGAAAACACGCCCCACACCACAGAGGCGGGCGAAAACGGGACAAATGTAGAATACTGAAGGGAAAAATACTAAGAATATTATATAAATGCCTTAAATGTATCAATTAAACTACATACCTACTGACAGGAGTATTTGCAACAATGAACTGTAATACGTAAACGCAAAATCGCTTTTAAACCCCCCCCCCCCCCACAAGAAAGGAGGATCAATTGCATCCATTACTAAGCAAACACATTACAGAAGCTTATGTGAACAACGTTTTCAAAGCGAGGAAGCTATAAACGAAACTCTGCGATATCTGCCGAATAATTGCCAATTCTAGAACAAAGCAATTCGTGCATCGTTTTACATTTTCTGAATTCAAGCAGATTACGAACTAAAGTTAATTTGGGAGTAGGTATACAGAAAAGATTAGTACAAGATTGCCACTAGTAGCGCAAGGAATTATGGGCATGCAACAGGGATATGACGTATTCTTCGTCTTACTGATCTTTTTGAACAAATCAAGCATAATGCTCTCTTAATAATTTACACTCTCAACGATCTTGTGTTTTAAGTATTTAATAAAAACAAATAAACAAGCATTTTACAGGTGCCTACTAAGCATATGATGCAAGGACAAAGGGCTTTAGGGGGGCTTACAGCACCTACAAAAAATATCCTGCCTCACTGTATCAAAGGGTGCATATTTACAAGCTAAGAAAAACATAGCGTAACTTAGATAATACGCTAACCACTTATCGGAATAGCACATAATTAAATCTGACAAGACGGAGGAATGAATCCTTAAAGGTTAATGCCAATTCACGTGTCACCGTCAATGCTACACCGTCTTAATCATGAAAAACGTTCCCAAATATGTTTATACACTGATTGCAGTATAGATGCTTTCTCGTGGAACAACTTTACAACAGCTTCCAAATACATTGTTTTAAATACCCTGTTTTCACAAGTGTTTTGACATTCACTGAGTTACATCCTACAGCTAAAAGGAAAGACACAACACCGTCATGTTATGACGGCACTGGAAAACATTCACGGCCACCGGAGTATAAACCGTACTACTCGGGCGTGCATGAAAGTGAATGAGCCAATAGAAAACAAAGGGCCTTGGCCTAGAAAACACAACCGGCTGGTAGCCTATATCAGGATAATACACTACTTTATATTTCTGCTTATCGCCATATTCTTACTGTTGCATTATCAAACTCCTGTCACCCAATATCCATGGAATCGAGCAATGAGACTAATACTGTTTTATTCCCATTCGCTCGATACTTATGTTCCATGGGAGGAGTGACAAATTATATCTAACAATACTAGTTACTAGTGATAAAACTGATTCTATTTAGGTACTAATTAAAATACACGAAACATTAAAATATCAAGTACCTTATACTTCAAGTTACATGCGAATATCTGTGTATATAAATAAAGTAAAATCGTGTATTTTACTAAAAATATGAGCTGTAAATTATACCAGTTGTAAATTGAATAGATGTTGCATAAAGATAGCAGGTAGCTTATACCTAGGATTCAATGTATGTTCCTGAACTTTTTGCCACTAAGGAAAAATTTATAAGCTGCTTTCTCTTACCAATATAAATTTCTAAGGCACGTAGAATTAAAATTATCAGGCCTTAAGCTACATTTTTGTGGTAATATTGGGCAATTTTACACATTTTCTGCTAAGTTTATAAAATGCACATCACACAAGGTTGAAGAATTTGCTGCGGAGAATATGGTGACAATGTCTGTCTGATTGCGTATCGTTAGTATGGACCAGACGGGTCCCGAAGGAAGGAACAGAGGCAGGGGCGAGAGAGAGAGAGAGAGAGAGAGAGAGAGAGAGAGAGAGAGAGAGAGAGAGAGAGACAGACAGAGAGAGAGAGAGGAACAGAAACTGGGGGAGAACCTCAGATCAATACTGTTGTCCGCAAGCCTGTTCCCACAGTCTGCTTGCTTACTGAACAGTAGCGCCAGTATATTTAACAATAAAAGAAAAGTCACTCACCTAGATAAATTTCTATATCTTCAATTTGTTTTTCCACGTAGTCTCTGAAATATCCGTTCTAAGGTATGCACTCCACTTTTTCTATGGCTAGTATATTGATATATATTTCCCGCCTTCACATGTGTTGAAGTTCGTCATCCTTCAGCAATTACATAACCTACCATATAACCTAACCCATATCTGAGGAACAGCTACACTGTATAGTCATCTATTCCTCTTTTTCACTATATATTATTTAACCACTAAACTATCACCAACACTGATCTTCTTAATTTGGAGGCTTCACAAGGCGTAGAGGAAAAGTGGCCAAGTTATATGCAGAAATTCACACAGAAACATATTCTACAAATTCGCAATAACATTGACCCGTCCGCGCAAATGTTTCGCAGATCCGCATTTCGAAATCTTATTGGGACAACCGTCGTTTCCATTTTCAACCGTTGTGTGCGCTAGCAGCGCCTTTCTGTTTCGGTTTCAGCTCTTGTGCTTAACTCCTTCGGCACTTAAAAGTATAATAAGGAGAATAACCTCACAACACTCTTGAGTTTCGGCCAAATAATGCGTATTATTAAACGGTATCCCAATGTAAGACATACATTTTAGTCAGAGCAAAGTAAAAGGTAAACGTAATGAACATTGTGCTATAAGCCCGAAACACGTCCAACCGACAGAGCGGAACACTTTGAACTCAACCTCGATTCCTCTGCTCAGCGTCGGCGCAAACAGACGGTTCGTTAAAAAGAGTCAAAGAAGCGCGCAACGATTGCAGCGTCGCCCTGGTGGACAGTTGCTCAACTGCTCTGCCATTTAAAGCTCCACCCCTCATCCGAAAAGCAGGCGTGGTTGACTCCGCTTTTAATATGGATGGGAGGAGCTTATGATACGCTGATAGGTGGAGTTTAAATTTGGATTCTTAACAAATACTAGGAAAAATTGATTTGGAGGAGTATAAAATGTCTTTGGAGGGAACACCGTTTGAATTATTAACAACTGCACATAGCGTCAGCCTTGAAATTTTGAGCTTGAAGGTGACATTAAAGTGCGTAAAAGTTTCGGAAACAAGCGGGAATAAGGAATGAGTGAAATTAAAAGTGCTGGTTTAGATGGCGATACAGGGGTGCTTGTGGGGGTAAGGGGGTGGGATTGGACGTAAGTGTATGTGTGCGCGCGCATCCATCACTTCAACCGTCGCTTCGAAACCCCGCGTGATTTTTTTAACCTTTGAAAAGTTTATACAGCAACCTGCCTTAGACTGCCATACTTCCAGACAGGGGAGCCTTCCTCTTCAGAAATACACCGCCTTCTCAGATTGAAATTGCTCCCACAAATATTAGTAGAAGGCCTTTCTCTGAATCAACAAAGTGGATATTTACTATCAAAATTTTACAAGTCATTTTAATTTCGTTTTCAGGTGACTTTGGTGAAAGCTGTACTGACTCCAATAATGCCAGTCTACAAAATGCGATGTAGAGTTATTTTTCCGGGCAGTGGAGATAATTATGTTCTCTCTTACTTAGCAGAAAAGAAGAAAGTCTGTCCGTTGCCATTGCCTGTCTCAAGCAAGAACGAAAGTGTTGTAAATATATGGGAGGGAATCCTGCATCTATAAGTCCCCATGAATATGCTTTCACTAATCAGTAGTCTAAGAGCGCTCCGGTACAGTATATCTGTCTCATTCTTTCTCTCCTACCATAGGCTTACAACAGGAGCGTTCTAGTTTGAGTCAGATTTTACCATTGTCTGTAATTAACAATAGCCTAGCTTCTATTTTAGATGAATTTTCAGCTCGTCGTAACTCTCCTTTAGCTCTAGGAGTTTCTTCCTAAAATTTATTTTTTATTGACTTAATTCATGTATCACCAGAAAACATGGGATATGTATACGCTAAAACATATCTATAAATATACATGAATTTATATTAGCAAAAAATTTTGAAATATACCTATTCAGCAACTTCGAAAACATACACTAAACATCGCACTAAAATTGCATTTAGGTACTTATACTTAATGTATACCTACATTCTACCTTAGATGTACTTCCAGTCTTTGCAATTTGATTTGCAGTATACATACAATGGTCATATTCCCCAAATGCTCTGGTGTAAGTTTGTGGTTTTCATCTATCTGTTGATTATTTGTAAAGTAGCATAATTAAATCGCAGTATAAATTAAATTTTATCTTAAAACATCCAATAACTTTAGTAGCATAAGATGTAATTTAATTCACTATATTATTATTATTATTATTATTATTATTATTATTATTATTATTATTATTATTATTATTATTATTATTATTATTATTATTATTATTATCATCATCATCATCATCATCATCATCATCATCATCATCATCATCATCATCATCATCATCATCATCATCATCATCATCATCATCATCATCATCATCATTATATTTACTGTCTTAAACAAATTCAATAGATTTGCCTACCGTTTCTATATCTCTTCCCCTCACATTCATACACTCACACATATAAAAGTAACTTAAATATATTTACAGAGAGAATTTTATTAAATGCTTTAAAATGTTTATTATATATTTGTAAGTTTTAAAATTCTAAAATTTAACTTCATATGCCTGCAGTCAAGAAACTGCGATACCTTTATTTACCAAATTCTAACCAGTTAGTCAAATGATATTTAACATAAACAAGGAAAACTAATTTGCAGAATTACGTAATTTATTAAAAGTTTAATACCTACACATGTATAATGAGTTTACGGTTTACTAGATTTAGATTTATTTATTTGTACAGTTTCAATTATATGGTACATGCACTTGTTATACCTCCTGTACAACTATATGAAATTGCTGACCCTAAGATTTACTCGCTGACTCAGGTCCCCTGGCCATAAGCCTTTGGTTTTCCTGAGCACTTTGGTGTCATTTCTTCTTTACCTTCGCTTCTTTTACCCTAATCCATTTTTCTCTTAACCTATATAAGAATTTTCCTGTACATCTATTTTTCTTTTCACCCGTCCCCGCTAACATGCGTAACGCCACTACCTCTTTGCTCACCCTGTCCCATTTCTTATCCCATCTTTCTCCTGCAATTTGTTAATGTTTTTACTCTTAAACAAATAATAGAAAAACGACGAGAACAAGATTTAGAGACGCACTTGCTGTTTATTGACAATTATAAAGCTTTTGACAAAGTATCGCGAATGATACTGTGGAAAATTTTAAATAATAGAGGCATACCTTTACAACTAATTGAAGTTATAAAAAGTATACATTGACACAAAAATAAAAATAAATAAAAGAGAACCAGTAATAGTTAATGGTGGCGTAAGACAAGGTTGTCCTTTATCAACTGCACTTTTTAATTTGTATGTTGACGAAATAGTAAGGATTTGGTCGAATAAAGTCAATGGAGGCATTAATGTATCAGGAGCTAAATTGAACACTATGTTGTATGCAGATGATCAAATAATAATGGCCACAAATGAAGATGACCTGCAGAAAATGCTGTATAGTCTAGATAAAATTGCTACAGAATATGCAATGAAAATATCAGCAAATAAATCCAAAACCATGGCATTTAAAGGAATTAATCCAGTAAGATCAAAAATAGTGTTAGATAGCATAATAATTGAGCAGAAATCACACTTTAAGTACTTAGGATGTAATGTCTCTTACCAAGGGGAAGCTGACATAACAGAGAAAATAAATAAATTTAACTATATAACAGGCACAATAAAAAGAACTTTAAAAATAAACCAAGAAAGGACTCTATAATAAAACTATACAAAACAATGGCAATACCAACTCTGATCTATCGATCAGAAACATGCACACTAACAAAAATAAATAGTACGGGAATACAGTCATCAGAAATGAAATTCATAAGAGCAATAGCTGGATATACCAAAATTGATACAAAAACGTAGTGAGGATATTAGGACCGAATTAAAAGTAGAAGAAATAAACCATACTGTTGAAAGAAATAGAAATCAATGGAAAGAACATGTTCAGAGGATGAATAATAACAGAATACCAAAAATAGCCTTAAACTATAAACCTATAGGAAGAAGAAACCAGGGAACACCGAAGAAAAGATGGGCAGACCAATTTGGAGCCGGATCGGGTTAAACAATCCAAAGCCGTTAGGTAGAAGAAGAAGAAGAAGAATTTGTTAACTCCTTACATTCTACGTAATGAACAGTACTGTCTTCATCTCCACAAAATTCGCATATCCTTACCTCATTACATCTCAACCCTTTTAGATATATTATTCCTACTTTCATCCATGCCTTCTCTTCCAGTTTTATCACATTGATCTATATATTTTTCCCTACCCCATTCTGTCTTTAATTGCTTATACAATTTCTAAGCTTTCTTTCCTTCTATACTTTCCCATATCTCCTGCCTATCTACGTCTTGTACTCTATTTCTCACTTCCTTCCAAAAACCACCATGACTTGACTCCTCTGTTCTCCATAAATCTCCCATGCCTCTCTTCGAAACCGATCTTCCCAATTCCGACCACCAACTGTTTGTATTCTTAATGCTTTTCTGTTGCTTCATACATAGATTCAATAATTCCCCTTTCTGCCCTTTAATACACTTACCTATACCAGACTTTCAATATCCTCTCTATTATTATTCCCCTTTTTATTATTACCCAACTCCAGTAATGCAACTTCTCTTGGTGCCGATTTTGGCAACCCTAGTTATGATTTACTAAATAAACAAGATGAATGTCTATATGTAATTTTATCCTAATATCATGTTGCCTCGTGCCTTAATTACCTATCTCCTAATATAAAAGAAAGTCTTCTTACTACTTATAATGTATTTATGCTGTTATCTCACCATTCCCAATTATTTCCGAAACTATTTAAGCTAAAACTGATGGAAGGTGTATTGCCTACGAATGTTAATAGAACTATTTATGTGACTTAAATTTTTAATCTTTTGAACTAAGAAAAATCTGTTTCTGTTGCGTTTTCTAAACCTACTCATCTTAATCTAATTTTTATTGTCAATCTAACAGAGTATTTTGCTGGTAAAATAAATAAAGCTATCTTTATGCCCCCAGATAGGCATTTAGAAATTATTTTTGACATCATAACTATTTTATTGGTATGTTCTGTATAATTTAGTGCTGTAGATAGATCAAAATTTTAATCGATTAACCATGTTTCTTTAATCAATTAATCTATCGATTAATCGAGGTATTCGAAAATTAGGTGTAAGGATTACCTATATAAAGTACATTAATACTCTGTACACCTATTTAATTATTTATTAAACTTTTAAATATTTAGTTTAAAAATTTGTTTCTATCAAGTGCACATGCTTTTTTATATTTGTATTGAATTAGATTACAATATTTTTAAGTTATTATTTAGTAACGTATTATCTCAATATATACTAAGATTTGTAGGACTGACATGCAAATAATAGTTTATATGAAAACTCACCAAGCCACTTTACAAAATAGTTTTTTTCTGCCAGACACCTTACCAGATTCATTTAGCTTAAAGCCAAAATGTACACCCAAGTTCCCTCACAAACTTACGTATGCCATAATTTTCATTTCCCTCAGCACAAAACATTTTTCCTTATTTTAACTTCTTAACACAAAACTCTCACTCACTGTCATGAACTCAGAAACGTTACTAGCTCATTGCAGTTTACAGTTTACACAACCACCAGCCCTGAGAAAAGAGATCAGCTATTGTTTCTATAACTGCGTAAGCGAAGTGTTCGGTTCAAAAAACAACTCCTCTTATAAAAGTTGTTCTAATAGCGTAATTTTTGTAGGAACAATATAAACAGGAAAACAAAATTCAAAATAAGTTCCATTAGTTATGGTTTTTAAAACCATGTACATTTTTATCCAGTAGAAGTTTATGACCTCTTACGGTTTACTACCTATGCAAAAGTAATTAAAAAGAAGAAAACTTCGAGGACATTCACAGAAAATTTAAAATTTGCTTTCCATTTGGCACGAAAATATATGAAAAATACTCATTCATTCTAAAGTGTTAGACCTTTTTGATGAAGTGTAACTATTCGAAGCATTTTCAACGTAAAGAACAGTTCGGGATGTGGGACTTACTTGAAAAAAATCTTCTTTTCTGTTTCTTGAGACATACTAAACCTTTGGTACCAACTTTAGCAGCTAAACTCATTTTTCCTTTTACAGACAGTGTGTCAAAGAGAAATTATTTTTCTAATAATATATCTGATTACTGAAATCTTGCAGTATTCATCGAAAAAAAGACCGATAGTGACTTCTCAATTGAGAAAATAAATGTTATGAAATTAAAAAAAAAATTCAGGTTGTGTGCCAAATCCTTAAGCCAATAAAAATGTATTTCACATATACAGTGAATCTTAACGAGAGTTTTATTTTCTGCCTAGCCAGGGTTTACCAGTTTTACAGGGCATTGAAAATGAAGAGGACTTCCGATTAAATTCCCGGAAATTTCCGGATGTACCTTTCATATCGTTAAAATATATCAAACATATATTTTTGTTTAGCTCAGTTTATGCTAGCAAGCGATAGTCGGTTGTATACGATATGTTGTCACACACAAGCTGTAAGGAAAGAAACATCTCTGTCAGCATCTGTATGTAGCTATGTACCTCTTAGAATATTTCACAACAGAAGTGTTATTTAGACTCTCTCTGGGTTCAGAGTGATTTATTTTAGCTATCAGGAGCTATATTAATTCAAAGTTCATAGAACACTACATGCTGCAACGGGAGTTTTTGTTTGAAATGAGTTTTGTTTTCTGATCTGAGTATTAGTGGGCCATGTAAGGACAATATAAAAAAATGATGAACGTTTGCTAGGGAAAAGAAAACCAATAATCTTACTTGGTGTGAAAAGATGAAACGTTTTGGATAGAAGAAGAAAATCAATAATTTTAAGAAGATGGGTGTTCTTTAATCTTGTTAGTGATGAGTAGACGTGCTGGAGTAAGGAGTTTTATGTAATTAATGGAATATTTTTATTAAAGAAGTAAGAATTTATGAATATGCTGGAGCTAACCTGCAATGACTGACTAGGAAAGAAAGTTCAAGTAAAATGTAATCCTGATAATACAATTAAATTATTTGTTACAAAATTGGACTTCTCCAAAATTGTATTTATTTCACTCTGAACCACACCTGAAAACGAGAGATCTCATGACTTTTATTTAAAATAAGATGGTACAGTTGGTGACTAGAAGAAACTGATAGCCGCAAAAACTCACACAAGGAGAGAAAGGCTCTGCTTCCAACATAGAAATCTCGCTTCATATTGCGCCCGAACGTGTGGCTGATAAAGATGGAGAGAAATTAACTACGGATAAAAATTCTTGTTTCATTGTCTAGTGAAAGCTTGATCCATTGGAAAGGCTGTTTATGTTGCAAGCATTACATCAAAACAAAGAAGACCAAATTTGGCTAAAAGAGCTTTAATTCATATTTATTGTAATCGATTAATTTTAATCTACTCGATTATTCGATTAACATTTTTAATCTCTAATCTAACATAAAAAATGAATCGATTAATCGTTTCGGTTAATTGATTAAATCACGTAGCACTAGTATAAATGCATTACCATTTTTGCTACGTATATTTTTACTGAGAATAAATTCGTGTGCAATAAATACTTTACTTTGCAAGGAAAGGTCATTAAGAATTATCTGCAGTGCCTCACTTATATCTCATTTGTAATCCACTTCTTATTAAGCGCTACTTTTATTTCCTCAAGTTTAATGCATAAAAACAATATTGATAAAATATTGATAGGTAATATTTACAATTATTGGATAGCCGTATAAATTATATGATATAAATAAATCTGAGTATGCTACAACTAAAATAGCTTTGAATAAGTAGCATTTAATAATATTTAATCACTTATTTAAAAAAAAATAGCTAGTTAAATGTTGTTTCTTGTGAAGTAAGTATACCTACTTACATTATAATCTGTCTCAAACTAGAACGACCCCATTTTAGACATATGGGAAGGAAGAAAAATAAAGACAAAAATACTGCTTCCATCAGGCGCAATATAGGTATATAACAAGTATTTTTCTCCACTAATCATCAGCCTAAGAGCGTTTCGTTAATGTATCTCTGGATATTTCTTTCACTCCTAATGTTTAGAAGAGTATAGTTCAAATTTGAGACAAATTAATTCCTACATAGTAATTTTTTTTATATTTTGATACATTTAATGTAGATTAGTATACAAAATTCAGTAAAAACGATCGGAAATAAGAGGATTTGACAATCTGAAATGTGGACAGGAATTTTAAAGCAATAATTGAAGAATAATAACTAAATAATTCAAACCTTTAACTGCGAAAGTGGCTGGTAACACAAACACATACTGAAATAAATTGTGGTAGATACTCATTTATCATTCAACATTTAGTAATTGTACAAGGTTTGCCGGGAAACCTTAGATATGATTTATCATGTAAATATCTTTAATTTGTGGAGTTTTCACCAAAATGGTTCATCACTTTTTCTAAATTAAAAAAAAAAATCGAAACATGTTCCGAGCAAACTGCAGTTTGTGGGTGGGGATGTTCTTGAAAGCCGTGTTTTTGGAATAGCATACCAAGTTTAGTATTTATCCGAGTTTTCGTGTTTTAGTTAGTAATTTTCCTCTCTCTCTCTCTCTCTCTCTCTCTCTCTCTCTCTCTCTCTCTCTCTCTCTCTCTCTCTCTCTCTCTCTCTCTCTCTCTCTCTCTCGCACACACACATAGACACACGGGCCTGTATTTTTTCTCTAAAAATGATTATTTTCCTAAGGTGACTAAAAACACCTACATATTTCCGCGATATTGCTATCTACTTTTTGAGTGGAATGCAATACTTTCTCTACCTATTAGTTATGTAGGTATGCATTTATTCATTTACTTAAAATACACAATTTTTGTCCAAAATGTGTTTTGTAACTTTAATTACTTCTGAGAATGATTAGAATAATTGATTAGAACTATGCAATACTTTATTTCAGTACTGAAAAACTACCAACTTTCAGTTGTTTTTCGTTGTCATAGGAACAGCAAGAAATCTCAAGGCAATATGCAACGACGAGTTAATAAATACAGTGACTGTCAGGATTTTTCGGACACGTATAGCTGTTATATGTTTAACAACAAAAGATGAACAACAAATCTATATTATTCCATTTTATCTCACACCAGATTGTACAGTTACACATACAGATAACAAAAATAACGTTTCATTTCATTTCATGAGGCAAAAATATAAAACTTATGAAAATAATTATGTAATACAACATTTCCTATTTAAAAGTATTGTACAAAACAAATAGAAAGAATGGAGGCCACGTAGGAATATTAATTCTTGGTGATTCTTTCTATCCGGCTTCCACCTAGCACTTTAGTCAGCCTTCTGCTGTCCACCAGTTTGCTAGTACTACTAGACCGAGGCAATTTGTTCCATTCCTCTTGCATTTGCCTCCTCACATCAGCTTTAGAATTTACGGGAAATTTTCGTATTTTCTTTTTTAAGTAGGTATATCCATAGATTCTTAATCGGATTGATGTCGGGGACTTTCACTCATTCCTTATCCATTTTTTATAAATTATTTTTATTTATAATTTTAATGTTATTATTAATATTATCTTGTACTTTTTGTAGCTTGAATATAATTTATTTTTATTTTTTCTTTGAAGGTAGATTAATTCCTACATTACTTTTAATTTTTGGATGGGGTTACCAACCTGAACGTTTATAGGCTGGAATTTATTTATTTTAATAATTTTTTATTGTTTATGGAATTAAAGGTTTGTGAAATATATGAAAGATAAAGGAAGATTCACAACTTCAAGTCAGTTGTACAACAACCATAGCCGTACATTTTGGGTCATTGTCCTGATAAAATTTGAAACAGTCTCCTAGTCCCATATTTTCTGCACTTTTCTTCAGGTTATCTTCTAAAATCTGACGATACTGGCGGTGATCTATGAGTCCATGTGTAAAAACTACCGCTCCTACTCTTACAGATGACATACAGCCTCAAACCATAACATATCCCCCTCCATATTTTACTGTTGCCTGCATATTTCTTTCTTCACATTCTTTATTGGGCTCCAAACTATAATTCGCCAATTTGGGCCAGAAATTTGACTCATCACAAAAAATTACTGTTTTGCAGCAGTGCATATCGTTGCTGAGGTGCTCCTTAGCAAATATTTGTCGCTTGATCCTATTAATTTTCTTGACATGTGGCTTTTTCTTGCAGTTCCTCTCTGTATAGCATCCTCCGCATTGTGCTTGCGCTGATCCTCTCTCCAAACGTACTCGCAGCCTCAGCAGCAATAGCAGTTGCAGTAAGACTTGGATTATTTTTCACTTTTCTTATTACTACCCTCTCTTCTCTCCTACCAAGGACCTTCGGGCGACCTTTCTGTGGCAAATTTTAAATCCTAATTGAATGAATTGAATGAAAACCATGAATTGTCCGAAAAATATTGACGAGCAAATTTTCGTATCTCAACCAATTAATAGCTGTTATGCATTTTTAAAATAATGTACAAGTCACAACTGCATTACTGCGACACCTACGAAGTGCATAGAATTAAGAGTTTAGCAATTTTGAATTGTTTACCAACTGTTCCTTTAAAAACAAGCATGTTGCATGTATGTACAGACCACCTTGTCCGAAAAATGACAGTCACTGTATGTGAACATTGCCTTCTCTCTCTCTCTCTCTCTCTCTCTCTCTCTCTCTCTCTCTCTCTCTCTCTCTCTCTCTCTCTCTCTCTCTCTCTCTCTCTCTCTCTCTCTCTACCCTTAATTGAACTATTGATGCCAATATTTACCTCAGTATTCAATATTTACCTGAATACTTTGTATTCAGTACCGACACAGTCAAGTGCCATTCAATTTTTCAACTCGGAATACAGAGCTATTACCAAGTATCGGATAACTTGTTCTGTGGTTATTACCTTGATAGACTATTCCGGCATCATAACGCAATTTAGCGCCGCGTCACAGAATAACGTCCAACAGAGGTTTAGTTTGAATTCGCACAAACTGCTCTTAGTATGCCGAGAATTTTGGTACTGGTTTTGGGGATAAATTATAGTACGAAGGATTGGAACGGCAAGTAAAGTTCAGCAGCATACACTTCGTATAAACATACATATAATTTGCACGAATGTTGGTACTTCGCCGAATGTTGGTACTTTGTCTCTGCATGTTAACTATTTATCATTTATCTCTGATATCTTTTACCCCTTACAGCCTTTTCCAATTATGCTGTATTTTCGAAAACATCCTTATTGCTAACTTTTCTGTCCATGTTACAAGCTCCAGAACGATCACTTTACATGTACTATCATTACTTTACCTCAAGTAGCCGAAAAGCCAGACTTCAAAGATTTCTGCCTTAGGTGTTCTTCTTTTAGAGGTCATATAAAATGCTGGCTTTTAATAAAAGTTCCGTTTGTGAATGTTTAACTTCTTGATAACCGTTCAAGAACTATTAAAGTAACTGAAACTGAAACCTCCATTACTCATCTCGAACCTGCAAATACGAAATTAATATAAGAAGCTAATGGGTGTAATACTCACAGGGGCAATCATGTAGTAGGTATTAATCTACGTGCAAATAACTAGTTAGCCAAACAAAAACACTTAATTCCAGCCTCTACAATGTGATGCCACCTAACAATAGAATTCAGACTCTATTACCAAAAACGCCAATTGAGAGCTTTTCTTTTAATCGGTTAATGAAATTTTCGAATCACAAACGCAAGTATTCTGTCTGTACTTCAGTACTGTTGAAAGCACAATTGTTGCTTTGTTTTTAATTTACATTAATAGGCTATAAAGTTCATCCTTTCAGGTAACAATGGCGAAGTGTAACTTGGGGCAAATCGGGTCAGTGAGGGAGAAATTTTCTTTCACTGCAGATTTAACTGATCACAGTGTTCGCGGCACAGGTGTGTGGCCTAAGGCACCGTATAAAGCATATTGTTTCTAATCCCCTGGGGGCATTTGCCTTTGGAATTTTGGCTAATGTATGAGACCAGTGCTCACCCAGCCTCGCGACAAACTCGAGTAGATACCTACAGACTAAAAAACCAGCAACGTGGTAGAGGATTCTAAGTATGTACTGTCTTCACGTCACCCCATTACTGACTAATGATCTTTTAGTTCTGGGTAACAAATGTGCCAGAGAAACTCTCAAAATCTACCCTCTACTTCATCACAGCCCACGGTACTCCAAACCTTGAAGTGCGTCAGTCCTTAGTCCTGAGGAACAGATTACAAGTTTGTCCTCATCGTAGCAAAGCTAACATCAAAATGACAGAGGAAAATCGTAAGGCCCACTTCACTAAATTTAACATAGCCTGATAGTTCTGCCATCTTGAAATCCAAGGCAAAAGGGGTAAGACAGGAAGGGGCCAGATTCATAAAAAGACAGAGGCTACCAAGAACAAGCGTAAACAGAGCAGAAAGTCCAGACCATGAAGTGGAAGAACAAGCCGAAGGGAAGGAACAAGAAATAGAATCGCCTTGCAACTCAACTTCTGCACATATGATCTAAATGCAGTGTTCACTTGTGCAATGTGTACCAAAGTAGAAACAGTAAAACACCATTAAGACCGGATTCCTTCCAATGCTGATCCGGTTTAGCCATAACACTGGGGTAAAGCGCGCCAGAGTGACATCCATTTAATGCTCACAATCAACGGTAGCAAATGATTAAGTAATGGTATATATACACGCCTGTAGTATACATATATATATTTAATATAGTCAGGTAACTTAATATATGCAGTTTTTAATAAATAGATACAAAAGGCTATTTTTTAAACTGCGCAGAATGGAAGGTAGTTTGAAAAATTGACCATCTTGTCTCTTACACCATTGAATTAATTACGACCAAATTTGGCAAACATATTCCTTAAGATAAGTAAAATCATTACGGCACCGCCCTTAACGGGAAACCTGCTGAAAATGTTTCGGAGGGAGGCATTTCTACAAGCTTCAATGCTTTTCCTGAATAGAAAAAAAAAGATGTTCTCTTTATTGTGTTTAGGGGTGGTAACACAAAAAGCCACCCCTAACGGGAGAGGGGTGATATACCTACTCTTCAGAGGGAGGTGCTTTATGACGTTTTCCATCATGAATGGACGACCCTTTACAATGGTTCTACTAAATGGAGAGACGAAATCTTCTTCTCTTCATTCCTTTACAAAATAATCCGCATTTTTGAACTGATGGTCGGACAATTTTCTGCAGGACAGTTTTGGACTCGAGAGACTTCTACGATTTTTCCCTTCGTGTTGAAACCGAGGCGAACGAATTAAAATATTTTAATATGAAAAATATCGAATATGTTTCAAATCATGCAATTACAAAATAAAAACATTAAGGAACGTTTATACAGGTTTTCTTTACACTTCATTAAAGTGTTTTCTGTGTTTTTATTTGACCATACCAAATACTAAAAGGGAAACATTTTCGATATATTAGGCAAGGCTACACTGAAAATTCGCCAAAAATTTTGAAAATCATGGAATTTTCTTTTTTGGTATTTTTGGTAGCTTAGGGTTTGTAGTAATAGATGACATGCTATTTTTATCATTTGCACCATTTTAGGCCATCACGTGACAATTTAAAGAGACCTCTAACAGTCGTTAATTGTAACAATCATTACTTTGAAATTAATTTTCTGAGAAAATTTTTTCTAAGACTTTTCAGTACACAAAATGCCTCACGCGTCAAAGTTTTTCATTTAACTTCGTGAAACTTACAGGATAGGTCCATAATATGTAAATAAGAAACTTCACAATCCCCTTTTTCTTTTTAATGCTCATGTTTTGAAAATTGTATGGTGTTAAGGAATGAAAAAGTTATATTTTCAAAATTTTGAGAGCCAACACATGGAAAATATTTTAGGACAAATGCTACAAGAATATTCCAAAAATAAGAATGAGGGTCTTTTATAATTGCTCTGTACTAGACGAAAACAAAAATTCAACTTAAAAGCTCAAATTTTTTGACACTTAGAACATTTTATATAGAAAATAATTTTTACAATATTTTCACAAAAATAATTAGTAATTAATGAAATATTTGGTGTAGCAACATGAAAATTTACGTGCAAGTTTAAAATGATACTATAATTATGTGGCTAAATTTTCATGATTGTAGATAAAAGTTGGAATTTTCAGTGTAGCTTTGCCTTATAAAAGTAAAACTTTATAGAACGTATATACAGGGTTTCTTTACACTTCATTAAAGTGCTTTATGTGTTTTTATTTGTCCATATCAAATGTGTACTAAAAAGGAAACAGTTTCTATATATTATGCTTATAGGTTAGGTCAGATGATATAAACATTATTAAAGCATAAAATGTCACAACTCGAATCTTGCAGTCTGGTGATATTGATGTGCTTGAAACATCGAAAGTTACCCGATCTATTTACTATAATTAATAGATTTTATCCGAAAATTAGAACATTGGAACATGTTGTAGCGAAGGAGTTGGTTCGGAGGTAACGTGTAAGAGGAATTTGAGAGTTCCTAGTTTGGATTTCTGTTACTTGTTCAGTGTAAATTTTGAGCTTTTCGTGGTTTTTCCTGGGCGTAGGCGCATGCTGGGATGTTTCTCATCTACCAGAACTTGTATTCCCTCGATTTCCTTTCATTCCGCTTCCTTCTCATATTTCAGATGTGCCTCTTGGTTTCGTGGTGTGCGGAGGTGACGAACAGATGACCTGGATACGTGCTATATGAAACGAGAGTTTTCCGTGGACAGAAGGGAGCTGCTTGGTTGGGAAGTTCCTTTATCGCTTTCTTTGGGCAGCTCCTTGGTATTCAGGGACTTCGCGTCTTTGTGCCCTGTCTGCTTGCTGCCTATAACCCTTTGAAGCTTTTTATTTCATCCCTTCCTCGTGGAGGTGTTAGCCGCAATGGAGCTACCGTGTGCTTGGTGTGCAGGGTGTACCCACCGTGTTATACCCTAAGCCTACCATAAGTTATAAATTAGTAGGAATTCTTGAAAGAATTGGCTATCAAAGAAAACCTGCTACACATATTGTTTATATCGATAGATTTATAGGAAAAGGGATAGTAGTCAATTTATCTAGAGAGATAAAAACAAGTTTGTAATTTAATTGTGTTATCAGAGAGTTGAAGAAAATTTGATACGTTATTCCAACAACAAAAGTGCTGAAATGTAATCCCTAAGGCCAGCATCCCAAAACTCGATCTTTACACCCTCCCCTGCAAATGTTTATAAACCGAGGGCAACCTCCGAAGAAGGATATGCCAGCTTTAATGATGCTTTGTGATCAACAAACAAAAGCTGAGGAATCGTTAATCACAAAATTATCTTTTAGCAATATATGATTTGTTGAAAAACTTAAACATTTTTTACCTCTTTTATTGAATTTTGATAAACGGTATACAAATGTATTATATATACATATATATGACTATAATTACCAGACAGGAATACGTCCATTTTGTGCACACTGCAACAAAAGACTGACAGTGAAGCAGATTATAACCGCACGTGACTGCTGCACCAACAATGGGATCAACAATTAAATTGTTGAAAATCTACAGGCAGCATTAGATAGATATATCTACCAAATTATAATTATTTAAGTTTCCAAAGTATTATAAAATAGTCACGTTATCATACACACATAGTATCAAACGTGTTTATGCATGTAGCTATGTTTGAATTATTGTATACTACGTCAATATTCTGAAAAACTATTTTGATGTACCCACAGGAATTTAAGGTTTGGTATTTAATACTACGGGGATTTAAATACTCATTGCTGTGGCTATAAAAGCCAACTGTTAAACCATATTAAGTAAGGTTATAAATAAAAATTGATATTGATACACATCGTTTTCTTCTGATTTAAATTATCCAATTTAATTAATTTGTCCTAAATGCAGCAGAAGTGTGGGTGAACACAGGAATCCATGGTTAGAGGACCTTGGAGGTGGAATACATATTTGATTACTAATGTGATGAAGTGAGGATGATTATGTTAATTTATTACGGAAGCAATACAAAGTTCAAATTACGAACTGCACGAACAACACCAAAATTTCAATTTACTTAGATACAAATTGTGTTTTCTCGGAAATTTGAAGACCGTCAAATATGGCATAACTATAGACGAGTAATATAATTATGATAATATGAAAGAGTATGATAGGAAACTCCATATCATTATTACCATAATTTCAAAATTCGGAAAATTTCTAGTATGGTTTTGTAATAAACCCATTGCAGAGCAAATTAGAAATATTGGATACTCTTCTGGCAATCTACACCAAAGATGGTCATTAGTAGGGCCCGGATTTTGATGAAAAGTCATCTTTTCTCTGAGTAGTCACAGACGATGCTTATTGGAAATTAAGTGCATTCTGGAACAAATACGTTATATATATATATATATATATATATATATATATATATATATATATATATATATATGGTTTTTATAGGTAATCAAAATGCATTTTTTCCACATTTTTATAATAAAGTCATTTTTTAACATTTAGATGAATTTTCCGGTCATTTTCTTTCTTTTTCACGAATCTATTGGGCATTTTTATCTGTATTCCACATTCGAGAGGCCTGGTTTCGATTCCCGTGGCAGACCTTACCCTGACCCCTGACCCTGGGCTTTTTGGAGGTTTTTAAAATAATCTGTGATTAAAAGTTCATATCGTGTAAGCCGATATCATGTCAGGAGAAAACTTGAGAACTGATATTTTTGAACAGGATTTAACAGGCTGTACCATAGTGTTTTTCAAATGTGCATCTATAACATCTGTGGAAGTGGAGAGAAGAATCACAAAGTATAAAATAGTTTTAGCTGACAACCACCGTTCCTTTACTTTTGATAACTTGAAGATGACCATGTTGGTGTACTGCAACGTTAAGTAAGGTATGTTTTGGCTAATCGGTACAGTAACTTATATTTCCATATTTTATAAATTTGAAAATGACCTGATGAATTTTGAATTTATTTATTATTTAGTAGCAATAATTGCATTACTTACTAAGAACGTCAATTTTAAAATGTGGTTATTCGAACCATATATTCATTATTTGTCTATAACAGCTATTAATTTATAATGAACGAAATTGTTAATCTTGTTAGGTCATTTTTTTACATTTATGTGCATTTTTTTACATTTTAAAGGCATTATATAGCTCTTTTTTTAGAAAATTTTTAGGTCAACAACTTCCGGGCCCTAGTCATTAGTATGTATCGCACTTGTATGAATATATCAATTTTAATGTAATATTATCACTTAAAAATCTAATGTTATCTACTTCGTGCAAAAATTCCAAACCTTTGATAGCTCTGGTCTGCATCAAATGGAAAGACAGCAAAGCAAGTGATAATACACACCGAAGAACTTATATTAGAGGCTTCTGAGCAAACTTGTGTAATCTTTGACCGAACAAATTAGGTCGACTTCATTGTGTTACGCTTTAACAGATATGTTTGTAAGATCCATTAAATACACATTTATCTACATTGCGTTCCCATTTTCGTAGGGTAAATCGAGTTAAACACCAGACATCAGAAGTCTGCGTGTGTGATTTGTTTTCTGCAATGAGTTCCCTTATTTTGCATGTGAATGTTGTATTTTATCGCGTAATTCCTCCCTTTTTCGCTCGAAAAATTTGCTTGAAAACACTGGGGAGGGAACTATGCAAGGTTTATTATATAGGTATACAGTAATTTGTGAATGAACTGGATACATACCACGGTTTCATTGGGCCTACAATGTATTATCTCATTGTTTCTTTTATATGGCTATTCTGCGGTCTCACTTTTGTCATTATCATCACTATTTTAATTTATATCTGGCTCAGATAACAGATTATCTTCATCTTCACTATTCCACACGTCGTCCTCAGAACCATCAATGGCACAAGAAATTCCAATTTTTTAAAAACTCTTCTTAACAATATGGACACTAATTTTCTCCCACGCACGGATTATCCACTCGCATATCGTCGGTATTGTTGGCTTCCTTATCTTGCCACCTAGAGCTTTTTTGTGTGTAATTTAGTCCTCCAATGTTAAGTCATAACGGACGATGAATGAAATGAATGGAATGATGCTCAAAGGGTCTAGGGTCAATGGAGCTTAGAGTTACCCGACATTCGTCAATCCTTATCCAGGTAACTCACCCTAATCAAGATTCGACCCCGGGGCCACTTGTACATGAGGCAGACCTGCTACCATCCACGCTACCGATGCGAGCACCTGGAGTCAGCTGATGAGATCCCGCCGCCATCAATTTCAGGATTTTTCCTGTTTTAGGTCTACGGAAAGATTTGGAGCTTACCTTTGCAGCCTTGGGTTTATCTTTTTGTCTCCGCCAATGTCGTATTTAATTAGTACCAACGGAGAAATGTCTTCCTGCAGCGTTCACCCCGTTTGCATCGGCATAAGATATTTAATTTAAATGTTGCCGTGCAGTTTAAATATTTCGACATTATGACGACTTGTAACAAACTGACTTAGAAACACGTCTGCAATTTCATATTTCAATTTTACGATACGTTGTGACAATGGCAATACGACTATATTTGTGGCAAGCACTGTGTCCATTGTTGTTCGTGACAAGCACCGCTGCGTCGATTGTTGTCCATCCGCAAGTCATTTGAAGACCGCTCCAATAAGAACGAACAGGAGAGGGAATTATGCGATGTTTAATAGATAAATATTTTTTAGTGATGAAAAAGCATAGGCGAGGAGTATATGCGAGGGGGAGGTTATGCGAAAAATTCGGTATTCAGTTTTGTTAACTTGCTTCTCTTCAGAATTCTCATATTATTTACCAAGCCTTTGTGAAAAGATCAAAGAAACGCCTAAAAATTAGTGTTTTCAAACGGACCAAGGTTACATATTAAAAAAAACCGCATAATGAGAAACAAAACACTATAGGTGACCCTTTAATAAAGCACTCAACTTAAATCCGTGCAAAATATCTATATAAACTTAAGGAATAAAGAAAGGGTGATAAATTCTGTAACCATTGCCTATTTTCATGTTAGTTTTATTTTGTGTCTTATTATAATCTGCTATATTCTCGCAGAATGTCGGTTTTAAGAAAATTTATGATTTAGTACGTAAGATGTGTTTAGCAGAACGTGTTGAAGATTACAAATATGGGTCAAAAATATTGAAGGCACAATTGTGACATTATTCATCTTGAATATTATAGACTCAAGCTCTTTAGACTAGGGGTTCATCTGAGCGCTAAATCAATTCCCTTACTATAAAGTACCCTTTACATTGACAACTTTGACTAAAATAACCATTAAAATATTTACATAGCAAATAAAATGCATGCCTTGAATTTTTAGCGAATAATTGTCTGCAATATCCTCTTTATTTGGAAGGCGTTTTATATAATCTTGTTCAACTGGCAAACATTACGAAATAGATAAAAACGTACGTAAAAAAATGTGGGCTTCTTTAAAATATATAGCGCGTTTCAAATAATGTTTGTTACGGCATCAACTCTCCCGAAATAAGCATTATCAGTGGTTTGAACATTTCACAATGCTGCCGAATTGTGAACAGTCCTATTGAATTTCAAGGTCATCATTTAGTGACCGTTTTTAAACATTTAACAATCACTTAGTTGTAGTGTTCTCTTTGTGCACAACGAAACTGTGCTGAAATTATTTGCATTGGTTTGTAGAAGTTGCAAACACTAAATAATGGTTAACGAAAGCATGCGAAGGGAACGTATCAGGTATTTGTTTTAGATATCTGCTCTTAAAACTTAATTACATATTGCCTGATATCAGAAATTGTCATATTATTTAGAGAAAATGTTCTTCAGATGGAGTTGCATTTTAAATTAATCTGAAATTCTCTAATGATTTCATCTAAACAGCAATTGAAAAACAAATGTGAATGAAGACAGTCCTGTAAAGATTACTAAGTTAGGAAATTACGGACAGGCCATCAAAATTTGTACATAGGTTTGTGAATACGGATGTCTGGTAGCCCGATCTAAAAACACATAAGAGATATTACACCCTCAGAGGAGTGTTTCTCCGGGTCTTCACGACTGGTATGTTATATGGAATGGCATATTGCTAAACCATTCTCTAGTGCAATAGATGACACGACGTTTGTACTTTTTGCTGTTGGAGAAGTTTATAATTTGCTCAAAGTACGGCCTTTTTTCCTCCTCTCTGTGTCGAAATGATGAAACCATGACTCACCACCGGTCATTACTGATTCCAGAAAGTATCCCCAGCGAAGAGAGGCAGCTGCATATTGCTCCTGTTGCGTCACTTCCATTTTGTTGCAGTATGTGGCATGCAAACAGCGTCTACCAGCCCTGCCATCCACCAACACTAATGAACAGAGCTAGGGTTTATATG
Organism: Mantis religiosa; assembly: GCA_030765055.1. Taxonomy (NCBI): domain Eukaryota; kingdom Metazoa; phylum Arthropoda; class Insecta; order Mantodea; family Mantidae; genus Mantis; species Mantis religiosa. Next base: position 48,706,868 of record CM060950.1, on the reverse strand, counting down.
CACCAACACTTCACTAAATATATGGAGAAATGTCTCCGAATCAGCACTCACTATGGGAGCAAAATTCAAACAAAATTATAAGGATGTATTACAAATTACTTATTTATTGCCATCAATGGATATTTGGATTACACATTTAATCCCACAAATTCTTTCTGAACAATGTAAACAATGTACACTATTTTAATTAACCCTCGCATGGTATCAGCTCTGGAAAAACATATAATATATTTGGGGTCTTTTTTCACCCCAAACTGATTCTAACAACTATGTGGCGATAAAAAGTAAAATATTTTCACAAAAATAATAATTACTTTATTTTGAGACCAAAGAACATCTTTTAAATTAAAAGGCCATTGTTGTAAGCTATATAAGTTATGTACTAGCCATGTCTGAAATATGAAAAAATATATACCTATGTTTTAGTTCCAAAAATATATATATATAGTATTTTAACACAAAATGTTCATTTACCTCGTACTATATATAAATACTGTAAGTTTTATTATAATCTGCATTATCACTTTATAAAAAATCCTGTTATAAATAAACTTCTACTCATTCTCAGCTTGAAATGATGAACACTCATTACAGAACACTTTTACTATTGCATGTTTTTTGCAGATAAATTTCTGACAATTATCACATTATTTCATCACTTTCTTGTTCTTTGACATTGGGCAGGAATCACATCTTTTTCGTTTCAGAATTGGAACATCTACATCTTGGTCCTGTTGCTTGTCATTTAGAAGATCCTTGGAACCAGCTTGAGTTACTGCTGAACGAATGCGTTGTGATCTACACTGGGGGAAAGAATTCGTCTCTCGATTTAAGGTCTGCCTAGCTCTTTTCCCAGTTGTGAGAGGAATTCTCTTCTAGCATTTTTAACTCTCATATGGTGTAAAAATGTACAGTACAGGACGTAAGCATTGAGGCATGCTAAGTCAAATATACCTATCAAGAAATAAAGTAAGTGGCCACCTTCTTGTTCCACATTTCACTGAATAGTGTCTAGCCATCTTATCAACAGTATCAAAACCTGACTTTGTTGAGTTTTAGAGCATTATCACTTCAGATTTTTTTCACGTCTTTTTTTCACATATAACATCCACAAAATACAATTGCTGTGTTTGTATTTAATAATACTTTGTTACAACAGTACATGTGTATGTATTGTCTACGAATTTGTAACAACAATGTACATACAAATGAAGGTTCAGAAGGTGCATTGTTGACAAGTTTTAATTATTGTAGGAAATTTGTGATATAACATGGAAAATCACATATTGTACATCTGGGGTATTTTCTGTGGTTTTTAATTTGACAGAGAAATGTTGAATAAAACATAAACAATAACTGTTAAATTTCTGACCCCACACTGGATGAGAAAATTGGGTAACTCCTCACAAATGTACCTGTAAACTAAGATAAGTATAACTAGTGAAATTCTTTCGAGTCAAAACTTCTAATTGTGCTTTTAATTAAAATACTGCAGTATTGCACTTCCCCTTCAGTTTGCCAAGGTTTCTTCTTTTTTAATGTTGAAATAAAGAAAGATTGATAGGCCAAAGGATTTGTGTAACATGGAGAACAGAGTTTGATATGATATTACATAGATTCAGCATTCCTCTTTTATAAACGAAGGCATACTCTTCTGTATTTTCTATCTATGTAAGAAGTTCATTTCCTATCACCGAGTCACCAAACTTAACGAAGGTGAGAAGGTACTTCACTTGGGGTTAGTTTCTTTTATTTTTTTTTTTTTATTTTTACATTTTATTATGTCATCCCTCTATATTACAAACATATAGTTAATAATTTAACTGGAGCAATATGTTTTATTTTTTTTTATTTTTACATTTTATTATGTCATCCCTCTATATTACAAACATATAGTTAATAATTTAATTGGAGCAATATGTTATACCTAATTTGCTAATTATATTAGTGGGTGTTAAGTTTTTGCCACGCCCCTTTTCGTAAACTTTCAGAAAATTGATCATAACTTCTGTAATACTGCACAGATATTTCTGAATTAAGCCTTGGTTTGTAAGATATCTTTCAAGCTTTCTGATGGTACCACTGTAACTCCAATGATGCTAGTTTTTCTTTTGTTTTTGGCTATGTATGTGAACAGTTATTTGTTCTGAATAATATTTTGTACTGGTTATTGATGAATATATGATATGGGTACGCCAAAAACATTTTGAAAGAGAAAGTTTACAGCAATGGTTTCACTGAAAACAGAACAGTAAATGTGTGAAATATAAATAGAAGAGACAATGAAACCACATGTAATATTGAGGTTAGTAGGCTCAGTTCAACAATACATGTGCTAATCATGATAGTAGTCATATACAGAAATTGATGAGCTGCGAGTCCTGAAAGCAGATAAAATGGTTGAAGAACTGGTCAAGAAGCCAAGAAAATGAAGAGGAACATGAAAAGAACAAGGGAGGATACATAGCGTCAAGACTATGCAGCAGGAATGTTCTGACTCATGTGAAAAGTCAGTAATCAATATGTAAAGCTTAAAACTGTTTTTCTCAGTTAAACATTTTTTCAAGTTCCGGTACACTTTTTTAAAAAGCTAATCAACCAAAACATATGAATTTTTTGTGTGTATTAAGCACATTAATAAGAATTATAAGAAAAGATTTTTCTTTCACATTCATAATACTTGTTTAAAAAATAAAATTATCTGAAACTGCAGTGCCTTTTTTTTTTACAAAAACAAAAATATTATAATAAATTATCAGTAAACATTTTTCAAATAATAATAGGTATTATTCTAGATAAAGGTTTTAAGAATATGCCTAAAAATTTCCATGTACATATCAATAATAATTTCTTGGTAATGTGCACCTAAAATCATGGAAATAGCATTGTGGAGATGCAGTACCTTCTCACCGCATACTCTTCTCACTCTTCTCACTTCGAGGCCACACTTGGCAGCAAAGTTAAAAGTGCGATAGCGCCTACTCCCGCCTAATTATTCTTAGTTCTGGCCTGAAGAATAAACACACGCAGACCACTTCTGTGTCGCAGAAATTAATTGATTAAAATCAACCAGAGGTTCATCAAATTTTAATGAAGGCGCATTATGAATACGAACATCTACATATATTTTATGGTTAATCCCTTATAGCTGTCATAACAGTCATTGCATTTGTACATTCGATAGGTATGGGTTTTGAAATAAAGTTAGCTATGATTTTGGAATATGAATAATCTGCAATTTCTATCTCCTTAAATCTAAAGCCTCAAAAATAAAGTCTCCAAAGTTTTGCCCAAATCTGTCAAAGAATGAAATTTGTACATAAAGATGATAATGAGTAGCCTTTTGAAGATGTATGGCGTCCTATAATTTTTGCTAAGTGCACGCATCTATACTTACCAAGAATCCCCTAACCCGCAATAAGTAGTACCTATAACAGGGATAAAGTAAAGAAGAAGAAGCACACACTTATACTCTGACTGTTGAGTCCAGAGGGTCTTCTCCCATCAGTCCTGGACCCGTAGGAATAAGACCCGGGCCTCTTAAAACCAGGGAGCTATCCGAGCTGTCCCAAAGGGCCCTCGGCGTCCTCCGTGGGGCTTTCCATAGGGCAAGACCTGGGTGACAAACAAGCCCTCCCCATCTGGTCCAAGGACACAAGACGGGATGGAAGTGGATACGCCACTTTCGCGCGCCAACACCAAAGGTGAAGACTACCGATATGACCTCGGTGGGGCCGCCTGGTGATCTAGCACACCTTGTACTAGCTTTGCAGGCTAGTACCCCGGAGAATTAATGGCTTCCCTCAACCCCGTCCGGAGACGTACCCGATTTCCACGGGTATCGGGAACACACTGCCCCCTCGAGACCAACCCAAACCGAACAACTCCCGGAGGGAGGGGCTCAGATGTTCGGCCCGAGGTTTGTCTAGTAACGTCAGAGGTACCACGAGTGCTAAGGGTCCGCAGTTGGAAGATCCATACGTTTCGTTCACATCTGCGGTGAACATCATCAGTAATGGCGTGGTCTGAGTCTTCAGGGTGAAGTTTCAGTCACAACTGACTCAGACTATGCTATTACTGATGATCTCACCGCAGATGTGAACGAAACGTAAGGATCTCCCAACTCCATCAGACCACGGCTCCTGAGCCCGGAAAATTCTTCTATCTTCAAATTAGAATCCGGCCGAGAAAGCTTACGACTATTCTTAACGTAAGGATGCCTTTTAAACATTTCGAGTGCTATATAACTAAATATATCTATGGATTAGATTGTTTCTGACAGTTGTAACGCAACCTAAAATGATTTTGCAAACTCTCATTGTATAACTGCGCAATATTTTGGTCACTAGGTTTCTGCATAAAGAGTTTTGGACATAGTAGGGGTAATAGTTCAGAAGCAATACTTTTTGTTGGGTCCTGCCTACAAAGTTTCATCTAGGCAGACTAAAGAATACTGATTGGCATGTTAGGGGTTGAAAATAGGGATTTCATTTTGGGACTACTTATCGCTTTTGTCAGCTTCCAGCATACAACTATACCCGTGTTTTGTCAAAATTATACTAAAAATATTATTTGATAACCTTCCATTGGAATAGTTTCATTTTTATTTGATTTTACATACAGAAAATAAAACCTTTATTTCAGTTAGTTTAAAACAAAATAGAGTGTTTCATTTCTTATGTGTGAGCACAAATGTCATAAAATAAGTAAATCTTAGCAATTGGAAGTTATACTACAATGTGGATAATACACATTTTGTATTTCTATACCTAATAAAAAAATCAAAATGATGTCGGGGATTTGAACATTTGTACGTCTAGCTCCTACATACTTGTCTATAACCGCTCGGGTATCTGTGTACATTTGGTAACTGAGGCTCAATAATGAGTTAATTATGAGACATAATTTTTCGCCCACATTACAATGTGCGAAAAAAGGATTCCCTTTGTAGATATGCACGAAACATATGAAACAATACACAATGTGTGAAAATTCTCATTATTATTATTATTGTTATCATAATTATGAGAGGATTTAGTAGAACGAAGCTCAAGTGATGCTTTCCGTGATACCATTGTAAATCGGCCGTGGACACGATGTGGACTTATAAAAATATACGCTCCCAGAGTCTGCTCATTTTTTAGTTAAAGGGTTTATATAAAATATATCAGACAACACTGTGTACTCGTGTACTGTTCGTAAATACCATGGGGACAGTAGAAGTATATTTCTCTCGCTTGCCTTCTTCTGGTGGTCAGACAACAACTATCCAGATAGCACCTTTCCAGCGGCACAGAAAAGGATCTAAATGGTTGAAATTGAGTTCTCAGTAAATACAGGAGGGAGGATGACTGCTTTTTGGGGTGGTGGATGCGCCATAGCTTTTAAGGGGGATGGTCGTTCCCGAGAAGCGGTTCCTCACAGAAGACTCTATGCCGCTCTAGCTTGGCGGAAAGGTACGCTCCATTTAGCTACCTGAAGGGGCGTTATTGTTATTGGTTCATGTGAATGGTGAGGTCCGAGTCAGGTTTCTCCCCATTGGTAAACCAGAGCCATCTTCAGGAAAGAATCTTCTTCATGTTAGACTAGATACTTCCTTGCAATTGCTAGGGTAATATGTGAATATCGGAACACAGAAGACTTTACGTGACAATTATTATCCCTAATCTGATGGCTTTGAAATTCCTTTCTATTTGCCTGTCAAGAATTAAAAAACGAATAACGTATTCCTATTTGAGGAAAGTATCAGCATTGGAAAATTCAAGGGAAATATCTCCGAAGTAATTCACTCAAAAGCGTATTTGACATAAATTGTGTATATTTACCAAATCGATATTTTTGTGAAGTAAATTGTTCATATGCCTTATGAACACAAATGCGCGCGTGCACATACACACACACACACACACACACACACACACACACACACACACACACACACACACACACACACACACACACACACACACACACACCAACACAATTACAACCTCATACTTTCAGGCTACTACGAGGATGGGAAATACAATTTAAAGAAATTTCCTACATTTTGAGGAATGTAAACATTCTGCAGTTTGGGACTGACTATATATTTCCAAAAAATAGTATTTGATACGCCACATTATGCCACAGAGTATGAATTGTACTTGCATAGTCACATGACATTGTCTAAGGTAGAACTTTACTGTGCACACAAACTAAAACCCTTGGATTATGACATTAGTGCAATAACGTTTGCCTATCACTCCATTGTGACCAACTTTGATTTATAAGTCACTTAGAAATTACACTTTATATTTGCACATGTTTAATAATTCGACGCTGTTTCGACCGGATTTACTTTTCATTATATCTTTTTACGTGATCAATTTCTTATGACGCCCTAATTACTTGTTCGCAATACCAATTATTATACGTCAATTTTAGTACTAAAGCAATAAAATAGGAGCCGTCAACCAAAAGTCGCTGATAAACAATTTGTACTTTAATTAAACATACAGAGACTTGTTTGTCATCATTATGTATGAAGTCTGTTTAGTTTGTGCTTTTCCAGTCTATAAAGGGAAATGACATTATTCTCTGGAGTGGTTGGTTCTAGCTCGGTTGGAGAGTACCTACTGCTTTTGAAGCACTGCATATAATTAAAGCGCGCTCTGCCAGGACATTGCAAACCTCCATTTATTACATTTGGCATTCCAATATTTGTAAATATTATTTATTGGATCTTCTGATCCATGTTCGCAGCAACATCAATGATTAGGATAGTTTGAGACGTGAGACAGTACATGGTTATTAAACTAGTATAAACTATAATAGGTGTATATTTATCACATTTTATATTAAAGTAGGATGATTAATTAATAACACTTACTTATATTTAGGTCCTAAATGTGTAAATGAGAGAATTAAATGTATGTATATATATAATAGGAGGGTACTTTTAAACTTAGTTTTTCAATGGCTATTACATTACTCCCAGGTGTTACGTAAACAGTTAAGCAAATAAGATATATTAACATTTGCTCTGCAAAGAAATACTTGACAGCTCTACAATGGATTTCACATCATAAAAAACTTCAACACAGGAGCATTTTGGATTATGTTACGGTAAGGAGGGGATTCGGCACTGTGACCAGTCTTGATCTATTGTACCTATGCCCCGAATGGGATATCTTCAAGATGAGGTGAGAGGACACAGAGGGCGGCCGTCCCGAGGGGCCACGACAGAGTAGAGGGCAGGATCCCTACATTTTACTAGTTGAAAACTACCCGGAAGGCTAGCACGACCGTAGCTCACCTAACTGCGGGCCGGAAACGGCCCACCGGACCCGACCCGGACACCGGAGACCGTCTTACCAGGGGAGGAAGGTTCCTAAGAGCATATCATCCTGCCACGCACTGAAAGAGACCGCCAGAGGAGAGATGATGTGAAATGATAATGGAGATGAACTGGAGGGACAGGAAATCCGGGGATGTAGTTAACCTACCCAACATTCACCTGGCGACCCGGGAAAATCGCCGAAACAGAACCATAGGTCAGGTAGGTCGGACACTGGAATCGAGACCAGGCCTCCCGAATACGGGTCAGAGACGAAATTGACTAAGCCATTCCGCTCGGTTATCACTACCTATATTTTAATGTACACAAAATTCCTTTTTAAGACACTTCACAGAAGAACTCACTCAAGAGAAACAAACTGAACAGATTTTACTCCAGTAAGTATATAATTCTAAACCACTTATATGAAAAATAATCAAACAATTCACTAATAATAATAACCACTGGTACGACAGCCCTTAGAGGGCCAAGGCCTACCAACCCGATGCCGGCCTCACGCCCACTTACGCACGGCAGAAGTAGACGATCATCCAACCGATAAGCGGAGGAGATGTGGTCAGCATCTCGGCATACCCCAGCCGGAATGTTGGTTTCCGTGACCTGGGCAGCTTACCTAGCGTAAGCTCCTCACTTTCCTCAGGATGCTGAGTGGGCACCTATACCCGGGATATAAAATCCCCACCACATGGGTGGGATCGAACCCGGGCCGCTTTCCGTGGCCAGGGACCAAAGCATGCTGCCTTAGCCCGCTACGCCACGGCGCAGGACAAACAATTCACTAGGTTTGCCATAAATATAGACAAATGATTATTCTAACCCATAATACATTTTCCTCGTAAAAGGTTCTTGCTGGTATATCTATTATCCTACGGTGAATGCTAATGGAAAGTCACTGGAAACGACTGAGAACTGCTGCAATAGAATATACCTACTTTACAGCATTGTAACGGTATTTTCATTTTCATTAGTCCACTCAAGGCTACTTCACCAGTTTCCAACCGTTCTCCCACTACTCTCAGTGAATGCAAGGTGAGGAAGGGACGAAGCAGCATTAGAGAACTGTAGAAAGAAATATATTATACGATCTTCAGTGGACTGACCACAGTGAAACCACTATATTTAAAGTGCAAGAAAATTTTCGAAGAGTCCTTTTGGTTACGCAACAACTACTGAAAGGCCAAATGGTGGCTGGATTTGGGTGACCACATTTTTGTGCTTCTGAAGTTCCAAATGGTTAGGTAGCATTATGTTAATGCATTGTTCAAATTCTGAATTCCTTTCATGTGCCAATATACTTTATTCATAAAAACAGGAGCCCCAAGGAGGTCGCTAGAAAATTTGTTATCTTTTATAATTCAACGTTTAATTTGGTCCTTACCTAAACAAATTGTCTGAGGAGAAACAAAATGTCACTTTTAAAGAATATTTCAATCATATAACACTAACTTTTATCTATCACATAATTTATGGTACAAATAACATGTAACATTATTAATAACAGTGATGGGGTGATGCCTCCTTTTGTTGATACTCGATATCAGTATTGATTTCTAAACATCGATTCTCTGTACTCACTCCACAAGAAGCTGTAAAGGCGATAGCTCGTCAATTGAATTATGTTCTTATTGGTAGCCTTCTGTGTGTAAACGTATGTAACCAATTTCGTTTTTGCACATTATTTTAAAATATCACGGTATCATGTTCTGACAGCGACGAGAAGTTCTTTATACTGGCAAAATAAAAATACATTTTATTGTTACATTAGACAAAAGAGACACGTTCCAAATGTGAAATGTTAACGTATGAGTGAATGCACATTGAATCTAATGCTACTGGCCCTTATGCTGTTATAGAACATTTATAAACCTGAATAAGTGTATGTACCTATATTAATTATTAAAGGCCGGAGGGATGTGCGTTCGCATAAGATACACGTTAGCTGGATACAGAGTATGAATGACGTCAGACGTACAGCACGGCCATCAAATGTACGAACAACTGCCACTAGAAGCAAACGTCGAAAACAAGGTAACGTAGCCCTCTGCGAACTAGTCGTCGTCGTTGTCGTGCTGAGGACACCTCGAAGTGTGTCATTCGTGTACCTGTCCTATCAGGGACTTCACCACGTAGGTATGACGGGAATGTGGGTTTTGCAGGATGGCGGGTGAAATTTTTGGTTAAGGTAAAGAATCAGGTAGCTTATGCTCCTCAATTGTTGAGAAATCAGGTGCAACGGCTCTTTGTGCACAACTGATGGATAACTTTTTTTTTTTTTTTTTAATTTTGAGTATCCAGACAATTCTTGACTGAGAATAATTCTAAAGTTGGAATGCAAACGTTAGGGTTACCGGTTATGCCCGCAAGCCATGCGCGGTACCCGGTACCGCTTTAGGCGGCGTTCGTTATGGCGATAGTCTCCAAGAGACCTAACCAGGGCGCTCTTATGTGAAGGTAAATGATCGTACAATTTTTTGGCCCGGCGCCTAATCACATCCATTGCGTAGGGGAGAGGTGAGGCTTCGTGAAGCTACGTTGCAAGTGTATGCAGACGCAAGGTCAAGGTGTAGTAGGTATAACGTGACTGTTTTGCTTCTTCTCGCAGTGAGGCGGATGTCATGGTCAGACTGCACCTACCTGCAGTTGTTCAAATGCGTGAGCGATAACAGTACAGTCCATGTGCAATGTACCTATGGAAAAACACACACGCTTCCGGCCTTTATTAATCATGTTCTTTAAAGCAAGGAATAGAAGAGAATGTTAACTAAGAAAATTGTATGAACTGGCTCCTCGATAACGTTTCCCCGGGCTAGCGGCCGAATGCTGGGGTGGCTCCTCTTTTACTAGAAAATTCTATCTACACCAAATCCTTTCATAGGTTTCACTTCATCTATTTCAGGGTTACAGGATGTTGTAGACAATCGTGGTTGGTATGTTGTGTCAGAAGTCATGAACCTGAGACTTTCTGGGACCACTGGGCCTCCTTCCTTGGAAGTGTCTCGTCTATTGTTGCGGGTAGTAAGGCAGAGCTAACAGGTATCATGTTGGAATCATTAGAGGCCCGCCCTTACTAATGTGCATCGTCGTCCGGAACTTGTCTTCCTTCGAATCTTCTCTTCATCCCTTCCTCCCGGAAGTTATGTTAGAAGTACGAAAGGCCTATGGCATATTGGTGGTGCTGTGTCCCTTTTACTGGAAGCCCTCCATCTAGCTATTACAAACTAAGCGTTTCTCCCACTAGTGAGGAGTAGACACCTCAATTCGGGGATCGTCCAGGTGCGCCAGAGATGAAAAGTGAGAAATATGTACCGCTGCGGATACACCATAGTCTATTTGCGGCCTGGGATTTTGTCGTCACAGGATCTATGTGCTTCCTGAGATATTTTTCATCACAGTCCATGTGTGGGCTGGCATCGACAACTTTACCTATCGATAAATAGAGTTCTTGGTGCGACGAGAAGTAAAATGCATTTAATGTCACTTTTGACATATTCAACGCCTTCCTTGTCAATCCGCATATACACGCTTCTCAATTCTGCTTTAGTGCCGTTTTTATACGACATGGATTCCACGATCAGTCAAAAGGCGGAAGATGGATATAAGTTTCGCTACCACAAAGATCTCAAAATGTGACCTCAGGGTGAGTTTGCACCAGGAAACCATTTAGGTGTTACGTTAAATTAAATAATTCAAATATCGCAATGAGGAATAATGTGGTTCATAACCATAAAAGGTATTCTGAAGCCGTATTAAATATACACAAACTTAGTATTGACCTTAAAACATTAACGTTAGACACATTACGTGAACAACACATCAAATTGGTCCAAGCCAAACCACCACCCCCCTCCCAAAAAAATCGTTTTCACATCACGACGCACAGTTTAGCTAAAAGATGCATTCAGCCACAAAGGTCTTTTCTGCCGCATAAATAAATGGTGGAGTAAACTTCAAGCCCTTCATCTTGACAAAGAACATAAATCCAGTACTTCCGAAATAGGTCAATTATTCAATTCTTTATAATTTTTCGGCCGGATTTGGACCATCAACTGAAGCTTCTAAGGCCACCTTTGGACTAGAAATTAATTTCTGAGCCGCATATGAACAGCTCCGCTATTTCAACGACATTACGTGTACTGAAATGGGTGCCTCCATATGCTGTAAAAACCTTCTTTTAAGTATCACCGACTATTAAATTTTAATGTTACCCTAGTAAAATAACTCATACAGCACTTTTTTATGCATATTTACCTTAAAGAGCGAACGTCTACGGTTGTGTCAGCATACCTTTGCTGCCCGCCTCGGTAGCGTGGATGGTAGAGTGTCTGCTTCACGTTCAAGAGGTACCAAGATCGAATCTCGGTCAGCGTGAGTTACCTGGATAAGGGTTTTTTGGGGGTTTTCCTTATCCTGAAAGACGACTGAGGATAAGTCTAAGCTCTATGGACCCTGACTGATCTGAGCATCATTTCATCGATTCCTCATCGTCCGATATGACTTAACGTTTGAGGACGTAAATTACCAACCGAAAAATTACCTTTGCTGACCCAATCAACAACCTAACAGTCATCTGTCTCACTATCGCTTTCTCTGTTTCTCTTACCTCCCAGACGTTTACATCAGGATTGAAGTAGTCTGACATACGGTAGGTATAAAAGGAGCCTTCGTTAAAGATAATGCTAATATAATTTGAGAGACATAAGCAGCATCTCTGTAGCAGTGATTCCAAAAATAAGCTCACGTCGTTCAGCTTCTTTACCCTATTTTTGATAAAAAGTATTTGATGATCCTGCCACGAAAGCAAACAGCCTTATCATGAAATGGACAAGTTCTGTGTTTACAGTACTGAGAAAATATTTGACCACTTCACTATGAAAGGATAATCATAGAGGCACAGGTAATTAAATACTGCACTTCTTTCATAAGTGTTCAGATAAGGAAGGGGCCACTAAAATTATCTAGGGCAGGGTTAGTGATGTAGAATAGGAATAATAAATCCATGATAAAACACAAATTCTTCTTTATGCAACTTTCTTTACTAAGTAAACTTAGCTAACCACCATTAGAATTAAAGCAACTTACAAAGGAAACGGAAGCAGGCTACGATAAGATTTGCTGTTGAATCGTGTAATCGAAAGTGTTTAACAAGATATGTTCAACTTGGAGAAACATATTCGTCTCACATTTTTACCCCAGTGGAAGGAATTTAGGACTATCATTGGTGCAACAATTTGTGCAGACTTTAATAATGATAAATACTTAAGACAATTGAATAAGCTACTAAACCAATTAGGCAGCTCAAAACATTTGGATACTCCAGAAGGCCTGAAAATAGCTGAATATGGCTAATGTTCATCAACATGACTTGTTGGAATCAGCTCAGTATGATTTAAAATCTCCAAAATTCTTTTTAAAGAAAGCTGTTTTTGTATTTTGTATCTTTCAATCTTGCAGTTTCATAAACACATCACTTCTTAAGTATTCCTGAATATATTGACAATTAGGTAGCTCTTTTAAACTTTAAAGCTATTTTTTCAATTTCTCGTCTTAGTTCATTTTTAGAGATTCAAAATGATCTATACAATGCAGTTTTTACTCTTTTAATTAAAAGTTAAAGGCAAAACCTAAAACGTACAACAGCAAAATCTTGTAAGTGATTTTTCTGAAATGTTTTTGTTTATGAGCAAGTAATAATCATATTCAATTTGTAACTTAAAATTAGCCGGAAATTACTTTTACAACTTTTAGTAATTTTGTTTAAAAATTTGCATTTTAATGTAACTTTATGTAAATTCTGCATAGTTACTGTTTTTGTTAATCTGGATCATGTTTATACATGGAGTTCGGGAAATAAAGGTCACTTCGTATTAAGAAATGTAGCTTAGAAGCCAGTCTAGTTATTAACTAAATAGCACTTCACTAATTAAATGAGAAAGTTTAGATGTTACTGTGACCTAGATCTTCTCATTTGATCAACACAAAGCAAATATTAAAACCGAATCTTTTGAAAAGTGGATTTATATACAGAATCTCGGAGGACTGAAAATACCGAAATGCTTATAAAAGCCTTGTTTGAAGCAATTTGAAGTAAACCCCTAATATATGTATACATTTTACAACAATAAATTGGAAAATATTTGTAACACGTTTCTAAGATACCTATATTGCAAAACTCATTATGAATTGATTTATAGCTAGGGGTGGTGATTTTTCGCAAATGCAATATAGCGCGATAAAGTGCGAAATTGACTCAAAATGTAATATAAATGCAAAATCGAAGATTTTCCTAAGTAATTCTTTTTCCTCAATGCTTTTTCTTCTGGAAATTTTAACTGATGAGTCTGTAGAACCTTTGAATGTTAAGAAACATAAAAATGTGGAAAGCAATCCTTCCCGCTAAATTAGCTTATTGTTCCACCATTGCCCATATGAGGTATGTTTGGTACCTGAAGCGAGTAAGTTGTTTTATAAAGGAGAACCCTCTTATCACGTGTCAAGACTCTCAAAAGTCTATCTTTACAACCCAGTTAACGAAAAATCTCAATCCTTGTCTCTGAAAACCAATAGCAACCCTAATTTTAAGGAAGTGATAAACACATTAATTCCAGTTGCCAAAGTTCTTAGTTGCCAAAGTTCCGATTTTCATTGTTCTGTTCGGTTTTACGCGCATCTTCCATTCATTGTATGTGTAGGTCACGTCATAAGTGCGAAGGTGGTGAGAGCGAAAATATCAAACAGCGGGCAGAGGCGCAAAATGTGACAAATGTGTTTCTCCAAGACGTTGGTAAGCTTTCTAAACCTGTCCCTTCTGGCAGAGTAATTTCAATAAATTATACAATTTTAAGTGAACGTAAAAGTAAGATCCCATTTTTTTCCTGATGTTAAAATGCATAGTTTTGCTGAGGAATATGAATATTTTCATTCCCAACTGTTACAAACAATGCAGAGTAATAAAGATGTAGACTACATATAACGGATGTTGGCTGTTAAGCTCAAATACCCAGAGTTTGCCCGAACAGCTTCTCAAAGTATTTGGGATACCCTACCAACAGCGTAGATGCTGAAAGATATTTGAGTAAGTATAATTTGATTGTGAGTGACAGGAGGACTCAAATGACAGAACATAATGTTGAAATATGTTCATTGCTTTCATTTAGCAGGATTACTGAATCATGAACTAGGCTAATTTAGTGCATTTTCTTTTTATTGTGTTAGTTCTACATCCGTATGGAATTATCTTTTTTTTTTCTTTTTGTTATGCAGTATGCTTTAGTTTGTATCAGATTGTTCTATATTTCTGTGAATTTCTTTAACCTATATTAATATGAAATAAATGGACACTTTATGCACTTTCAACTCACCCTCATTAATAACGCTTCATAAATGTGTTTTAAATTTCATATAAATAATATTAATATAATCATTTAACAAAATTAACTCAAACTTTTTTCATAATGCTATATGTAAAATGAAAAATTATAAATTTCTGATTTAAAAATGCTAAATATCACTAACCCTATTTATGGGTAATCACAACATTTCAAGGAGGTATCTATTAACATGAACTCAATTTAATTTAATTATATATAACCGCTTAATTTTGCTCAGAGGCCTCTGTAACGACCTTGAGGCTTTTTCACGTGCCGTAAATCAACCACACGGGACCACCGGCTTACTTCCTTTCCAAAGGCAGCCATGCAAAGGATCTTTATCCCCGAAAAAATCCGTCCGCTCCGCCGGGCTTCAACACCATTTTCTATTGTAGAATAGTTGTACATTTATTTATAAATGATCTGTTATATATTGAAGATTTACTTGACAAAATAAAATTGTAAGTTCAGAAGACATCACTACTCCAATTTAGGGCACCTAAAATCATCCTATAAAACCTCTAAATTCTGAGGTTCTGTCCTAATTACAATGAAATAAAAAGAAAAGCAGCAGTGTTTTAGCTTTCCTTAATGGCAATTTAAGAAAGAGTTAAATATAACAATTAATTGTATTTATATTTTATGTTATATTTTAATTTGTGTATTTAATGTATATATAGTGTGTAATTGCAGAATAGCTCTGCTATAGCACAAAATAAATAATATAAACCTCTACTAAAATTAAAGTCAGGAACATACAATACATTTTGAGATTGAAATTTTATAAAACTGAACTCTATCTGCCATACTACTGTGCTCGATCCAAGCTTCCTAGCTGTCCAGATAGATGTTAAATCACTCATAGCACTGAAAAGTCACCAGATATTCTAAATAAGGCATGGATGTTTATTTACCTTAAATATCCCTATAGCACATTGTCCTCTCGGCTGCTGCCTTCAACTCCGCTGTCAATGCCACCTGTAAATGGAGTAATATTTTGTATTTAAGGGAGACAAATGCAAAAAAAAAAAAAAAAAAAAAAAAAAGACTTGCAAGGAACCTAATCACCTGAATTTCATTATATGTATTTATGAAAAGCAGAAACAAGTTCTTGTAAGACACATGCAAGCTACACCTTTTAAGCTGTGTATACGTAGTCCATTATACTTAGACTGACATCGCAACTAAGGTTTTCACAGCAATAAAGCGGAACCAGCTCCTAACCCGAGATTTTCTCCACGTGGGGAGGACATTCTGATGTCTCCGACTGGTAAAAGCTAGATATGAATCGATTCGATTGCATCCTTTATTGGGTAGAGTAGAGTTCGGCGCTTGTCCGCTTCCATCCAGTAGGATTCGATTCATAGTTAACTTTAGCCAATGAGAGACATCCGAATATCTTCTCCAAATGGAGTAAATCACCTGATAAGAACCGGCTTTGCTTTACCGTTGTGAACATCTCAGTATAATTATAAAATGGACTGTAGATTTGTTATCAGCTCTAAATCATAGGCCATTTTAATTCCTATGGATTACTGGGACCGTTACGGTGCTTTATGTTAGACAACAGAATAACTGTTTTTTTTTATTCTCCACTAGGTATGTTTTCTTAAATACTAAAAAATAGCAAATTTTAATTGTACGACATTTTTGTGGCAAACAAGATCAATTTTGATTTTTTTTAGAATCACTTAATAGAAATTTGTAGTCCTCTTGATCACATATCACTGATAGGTAGGTACGTGGGCTGTTCAATAAAGAATGATCACAGCTTTTTTTTTGACAACTTACCTTTACTCATCCTCATAATTTTGATGGTCCTTCTCAAAATAGTCTCCCCTGAATGCGACGCACTCGTCCCAGCGTTTCTGCAAGTCTTCAAAGACATGCTGGAAACCATTTTTGAGAGATCCTTCAAAATCACCTCCGCAGTCTTCACCACTGCTTCTGATGATGAATAATGCCTCCCACGAAGGCGTTTCTTCAAGTTAAGGAATAGAACAAAGTCACATGGGGCTAAATATGGACCGTAGGGAGGGTGAGGGATGCACTTCACGTTGATGTTTGCAAGATATTCAGCAACAACATGGGCAATATGCGGCCGCACATTATCATGGTGCATCATCCAGCCTGCTTCATGGAAATGTGGTCTTTTGCGCCTGATATGGATTTGCAATGTTTTCAGGACATTCCTGTAGTATTGTCCAGTTACTGATGTGTGTGCAGGTACAATATCCTGATAAACCATTCCATGAATATCAAAGAATGAGATGACCATAACTTTCCCAGCAGAAGCAACCACTTTTGCTTTTTTGAGGGTTGGTGATGAAGGAGATTTCCACACTGAGCTTTGCTGTTTACTCTCAGGATCAAAATGATGTGGCCAAGTTCCACCAGCAGTGATTACGTTTGAAATAAACTCCGGATCTTCCTCTAACATCAACTTTAACTACATGCGAATGTCCTTTTGTTCGGGAATCAATAGTCTTGGAACCCATCGCGCACAAAAATGTCTCATGTGTAATGTTTCTGTCACCAACGTGTGGGTGACACCCAATGAAATTTTCAGTATTTCAGAAAGTGATCTTAAGGTAATTCGTCGATACTCTCTCACAATGGCCGCAGCAGTGTTGATGTTTTCTTCCGTAAGAACAGTAACTGGAGCACGGGTCCACCTTCCTTTGAAATTGATTGTCTCTCCTCTTTAAACATTTTAAATCACCTTCGAGCTGTGCTGTAGGGAAGAACAGGCTCTGCATAGGCCTCAGCTGAAGATTTGTTGAGACGAAAGCAGAATTTCAAAGCCGCATATTGTTTCTCACGTGTTTCCTCCATTGCAGCAGTAGGCGACACTGAACATGTCTGAATTTGCCTGGTTCTCACAGGCGGGAACCAGGAGTACCAACAATGAAACTACTACGCCATGTTTGTTTCACATTAAGCTAATAGAATATAATAAGATTGAATTTTAGTGCGAAAAATTATGACCGTAAAAAATTATGGTCATTCTTTATTGAACAGCTCTCGTAATATATTTCGTACTAACCGTTGCGAGGGGGGCGACACATGTCATTTCAAGCGGAGTGTTTTCATAAGGAGGATTTTTTCGAGGATATGCATTTGTATTGAGCCACTTCCTTCCCATGTTATCACGCGTTGGTAGTTCAAATTCCCACACTCCGTGAGTTGTAGACTTTTCAACAGACATTAATAAAATGCATTCAATTCTCTAAATATTAATGTACTTTTGTATATTTATTGTTACAAACATGAAACATAATCATATTTAGTAGTTGATTTTTACCACTGCTTTTGACTTGGTCTCATATTTTCAGACATTTCAATACGTTTCTGGGTTGCTACTTTTCACAGGTGTTCTCCTTGCATGCAAAGCATACTAGAACTAACGTCATCAAGTGACCTAGTTACATCTAGTTGTGAATAATTTAAAATACGATCTGTGAGTAAATCAATTCTAATCATGTGATGTTTCATACATGATTGAATTGGAAATGATCTTCTTGGCTGTTTTTCTTTTCCATGGACAATTAGGTGTCAGTGATCGAATTGAATATGGATCTAGAACTTGGTCATTGTACCTATAAGGGGTAACCTAGTTTCTTACAAAATCTATAATTCTAGAGCTGGTTTATCAGTAGCTTTAAGATGACGCACATGTAAAATCGTTTGAAAATCTGAAGCAAAAGTACTGAAGTCGCAGTTATTCCTTTTTGTAATGTTTACACTTCATGTTTTCATTTGCCATATTTGATTCACTAGTATCGGCAATATTTAACGATTTGTGTGATAAATTACATTCTACTAAACACAATATTGTGTTCTCCAGTTACATTCCAGTTTTAAATATTTTCCTTAAAATTTGTTGTTGCATAAAGTGCTCTACGTGTCAATTTTTTTAACCGATTTAGTTCTAATATTCAGTAAAACTTCATTACTTATTACTTAAAGACACATATGTTTGCTTTCGTTAAATTCTTTTATTTTTACAAAAGGTTTTATAGCTTGATGTTAATACAATCGAATAAATGCATAAATATCAAGGATTTAAACTTAGACGTTTAGTTTGTCACAGCCACGTTGCCATAATTACTGCACGCCTTCATTTGCATTCAAAGTATATTATGCAAAGTTGCCTAGCCTTCTGAATCACGAAAATACTCGGTAATCCAGAGATGGACAGAGTGACGTCATGAATTGCGCACAATTGCGGCGTACCTACGCCTTTTCTGAAGGGAACACAGAAAGAATAGAAAATGCAAAGAAGGCGCCCATCTGTCTTGTTACCTCTAGCTTGCAAGAGCGTGTACATCGGAAGGGCTTGAGAGATTGGATAATCATTTATTTAGAGGTCTTTGAAGGAAATGTAAACCAATGTTGAACTGAATTGATCAAATATGGCTTGCTACATACATATGTATGCCTTCTGGCTGTCACGTTGGCGAAGTACCCACAAACAAAAGAGCATTCCGTCTGTCTGGCATATATAAGTACTTGCTGGATCATTGGATCTTATGAAATAATTACCGCGGTTACGTCTGAGAGAGAAACTGAACTTTGATCTGTTTTGGTATCCTAAAATATTAGACACTTTACTGTGCATGCAAGCCAACTTTGAAGGCTCATCAAGAAGCTGGCTAAATTATGTGTAAGGGGCCAGTGCATGCATTTTCTAAAAGGAGGTTTATGCAGTAACTTTGGCTGGCTGAGTTCATTTATTAAAAATACTTTTTACGCTGTAATTTTCATTATTTCAAACAGCATTCTCTACTTATAAACCTTACTAAGACAAAATTAAGTTGTTAATGAAATTTACTTTTAAATGGATTTCTTTTTAAATAACAGTTTTATTGGAATTGGGCATTTTGGATTTTCTAAAAAATATGTACAAACTTAATAAATCTGGGTGAGCTTGGTAGTATAACACATTTATTCCACACTAATAAGTGCATTGCAAGATTATTAATTTACACAAAGACATTGCTAGAGAATAGGAGCTTTATATGAAGCTAAAATGCCTAAACTATAACTGTTGATCATTTTTGCCAAGTTTTCAAATAACGATCCCTTTAAGGCACTCGTTCCGTGAAAAATTAAAACTAAAAAGGGGAGAAACCTGTTTTAGATTTTCTATCGAATACTATATTAGAAGGCGTTATTAACCGAATCATTAACTGGTTGCAATTAATGGCGCAATAAATTAAATGAGAGCAATTTTAATGTTCAGAGACAAGAAGTGCTTCTTAAACTCCGATATTTTATTTAAGGTGAGCTCGTTTCAGTGGTCCACAGTATTTAGCAAAGTATTTAGGAATGATATATGGAGGACAAACAAGAAAAAAGTATGGCCGGAGTTCTATGGCACCGCACGTGGACAGCACCAAACTTCGAACTGCGGCTATTCACGGCTTTTACCATCTAATTTGCAAAAACAAAAGTTATCACGATCCAACCACAACGTGGCGTGTGAATTGTGTAGCGAAGTCTGTGAACGATATCACATAGAGTGAGATCTACAAATGAACATGAAACAATGTCAAAAGGTTTACGTAAAGTAACTGTATATGATATTAGATTCAAGTTACTCTAAAAGTAACACGTAGAATCAAAATAAAAAAGCTAAGTTACATATTTCATAATATGTATTTCTTATAGGTTCCTGAATCTGAAGTATCTCTTTTCAATACCAACAAATACTGAAACCGGTGTGATTAGAGGGAACACAGCTATGGGGCTCTCCATGGATGCCCTCTTTTTTTTAAAATCTGTTCTCGGGTAAATCTGCTGTCAGCTCCATGGGATTATTATCTTCTGGTATGGACGGGCAGGTGATAAATTTAATGCAGACTAGTACTGATTTATTTGAGATGATTTGCCAATTATTATTGAGGCAGAAGAATTAAAGTACATCTGAAGCTTATCACACGAAATTGTAACTACTGAATTATATATAACTTCTGACGTATTTACACTTTACAATTTAAAATAACTGCTTTTGTTGTAAAAATACGAAGTAAGCTGCGATTAGTCGCAGAAAACTTAAGCTGATGTTATTGCTTAAAATCTCCTTGACTGGAGCGCCGTCTTTAAGCACTAGCGGATGCCAATAGTAATCTATCATAGAAGACACTTCTACAAGACTGCAAAAACACGAAGGAAAAGATGCAAATTTTAAAAATACGCTCTTTTCTTTAAGTTCAGCCTATTCCGCAACACTGTATCCAAGGTTCCTACATATGTAATGTTCTAACCCCAAAGCTGCAAATTCATATCTCAAACACAGTTTCCTTCTGTGACTTTACTCAGAGCTAATAATTCCAATACCATCCTACAATTTATAACTACACCTAGGAGTATAGTCTGCGATAGCTGAGCACACTGAATTCTGAGAACACCTAGAGCTAATGGTTTTCTTCGTACTCGGACTTATACTAATTCTTTTCTTTCAACAAGAAACTCGTTAATGACCATATATTACGTTGCCCAGCAAATGACAGTAACTTATGTTTGTAACATCATACATTGACGTTAACGCACGAAAATTATTACCAATATTTACGTCTCTCAATAACTTCTTTATAAACTTATAAGTCTTAGTCGTCAAAAATTCCGCTAGCAATAAATATTGATACCGAGATGTTTCAGGAATTCCAAAACATATTATAGATGTGGCACGCTACATGATCTTGATCTTAATACCAAGACAAACGAAGAGGAGATGAATGAATGAATGAATGAATTATTTACTGTGCATATTCCAAAATTTTACAACGTTTTACAATGTACAACTTTAGGCTACATTTATTTGTCTTTACCTTGTTGCTACCTTGGCTTACATGACACACTGGTCTCCTCTTAACCTCCATGCCTCCTTGTTACTTAATTAGCTCCATCTTCCCCCCCCCCCCCTCCACCATCTTCCTTTCTTATATTCTTTACATTTCTTACCCATTTTTCTTTTACGGTCTGTAAGAACTCACCAATACTTCTTACCTTGTTTTTCTCCATTTCTGTTAACATTTTATAGCTACTATCCTCTTCTCTACTTCACCCATTTTTCCTCCCAAACTTTTCTCTCCATATTGCAACCCCCTCGCATGCTCTTGCATAGCTTTTTACACTTTCTTTTCCACCACACAGTTCACAAATTCCCTTTTCCTTACATATTATCCCTCTTAGGAATATCGTTCCTGTTCTCATCAAGCTAGCCTTTCTCTCTCCTGCTTTTACAGTAATCTACGTATGCCTCTCGTCCCCAGTTTATATTTATTTGTTTGTAGAATTGTAGTGATTTCATATTTTCTAGACTTCACCATATTTACTGCCTTTTTATATCTTCTATTCTGCATTTTACCAATTTACCCACTTCGCTTGTATTCCTTTCCTCTAATCCCCATATATCTCCAATTCCTATAGCAGACGTGGCTGAGAAACATAGAGCACGCCTGCTAACTGATAGACATTCGAATTGGTTAGGCACTCGATGGTGAGGCGTTTGAAAATAAGGAAACCAAAGGACCTAGTCCTAAAAACTTATTAAAAGTGGTTTATGCTTCACCAAAAAACTGCTCTATTCTTATAGAGCTATTTCTCTTAATAGTATATTAAAATACAACTCACTGACAGCATACTAACAAACGCAGCTCTTTTACTGTATACCTATATGCGAAATTGAGCAGTCACGTGACAATTTAAATTCCTCAGCATTAGTTCTCCAACTTCTATTCAACTTTTCTCCGTTTTACATGCGTAAACAACCAACATTATTTCAGAGAAGGGAGAAGGAAGCAAAATATAATATAATAGGCATATTCGCTACACTCTAGACCTAAGTACCCCCTCATTTACAAGTTATGGGGGCAGGGGAATGCCGGGAGAAAATCATTAGTCAAAATGGATAGCCCTGGTGAAATTTGAACCACAGCCCTCCAGTTTGTAAGTCTGTACCTTAAGAATCCCGCCTTATAGAAGAATATTATAGAGGAGTAGCAAAAACTTTTTAGAGGAAACAGGAAATTTATTATGATGAAGCAATTAAATGAACATTTCACTTGTTTCAAAGCTTAGCAAGGTGCAAAGTATTAAAATAATAAAAGACAAAAGCAAATTACCTCTACTTAAAATGATTCATATCATCTAAAATTGCTGTGTAATTCTTAGATACGTAACGAATTCATTAATAACAAATCTAAAATTGCAAGAACAAATTGCTTAAAATGTTGCCAGATTTAACGTCATGTAAATGCTTTTAACATGAGAAGTGAGCCTTTAATCACCTCTAAGAGTCATGTTTAATACGCGCATGCTTTAATTTGAACTTTCTAGAATTCTACAAACAATTTGCGAATAGTTCTTCCAACTCCTACAATGGGTCTGAATATTTGGATGGAGGTCTAATGATTTTTCACATAAGTATCGTCTGGATGGAGCAGCCCTGGTCACGAAAACCAACATTCCGGCTGGGGGATGCCCAGATGCTGACCACATCTCCTCCCCGTATCGGTTGGATACGGTGAGTGGGCGTGAGGCCGGCAGTCGGGTTGGTAGGCCTTGGCCCTCTAAGGGCTGTCGCGCCATGGGTTATTATTATATATCGCCTGGATGGTTTATAAATGTTTTATTTCCCTTGATCTTCATTTATTTCCCATCTGATAGGAGGTTGAGCCAAGTTTCATTTCGAGAGTATGTATTCATTCTTGCATTTTCCGTCACACCATGTATCTCTTCATAGACTTGATATGTCTTTTCTCTGAGAGCTTCGGCAACTAAAGAATACACTTAAAAATTTCTGAGTATATTCGTCGTGAATATATATTACAAGGGCATAATCGTTTAACAATAGTAAACTTTGTACAACTTTGTCACAGGTTTTTACTGAAATCCACAATTTGGCGAATATCGTAGATATGAAAACACGGCGTAAGCTTAAAAAAAAAAAAAAAAAAAAAAAACGCGAAAGTACTTACTTGTTCTGCCGCGGTTCTTTATGAAATGACGGAATGCTGTAAGTTAAACTAAATAACCCACCTTAGCCTGACATAACCCCTTGTTTTTGTAGGCCCCGTCCGATGGCATAAAGCGGGCTTCGCCAAAATCCGGCCCGTGAGCTGCTTTTGTATAACACGACTACAAACTTCAAACATACAGTAAAACGTCTCTAAAACTGAACGCGATCGTTGCGGCATTTATTTTCCGTTCACACAGGTTTCCGTCCTAAAGATTGTTTGTGTTTGAATATACAAAAAGTTACAGAAGCTATAGTCACACAGGTTTACAGCGAAGGAATAATATAGAATGCAGTGTAAATAGTAATAGGCTGATATGTATTATGTACTATATTTTCAACTTACGTATAATAATTGTAGCTTATCTCCTGTTTCATTGTTTGTTTTCAATTTTCCCTTTCCAATCTGCAAGTGTCTGCATATCAACATCATTTGCTTCACCACACATAGCATTCAGAATAATGTAATGGCGATGTTTGAAACGCTCGAACCATCCATTGGAAGCTCTGAAATTGTCTTTGTCTAATTTTCTTGCTATCTCTGAAGCAATGACCCAGAAATGGGAATTCCTTTAGCACGCGCACTAACAAACCATTCGAACAAAGTGAAAAGATAATATTCAACTGATGTATTTACATATTTTGAAGAATTAAATAGAATTGACTGCTGAGATTTTCAATTGATATAGACAGTAATAAACTACTGAGGGAGGTTCATTTGGCCGATTTTTGCAAACGTTGGGTGTGTGACAAATTTCCTCGTTTGATGGACTTTGTTCGTGAAGTAATGCTGTTGATCGCATCAATGTAATCAATCTATGAGAAGAAATGTACAAAATATAACATGGCAAGTAAACCACCGATTCGCTATAATTGCAGTACAAAATTTCATTTTTATTCTTCTCATTGAATATGTACTGCTTAAATATAAAAAAATATTTCATGTAACAAGTATTTATATATTGTATATAAGTTTCATTGTCTTGAGAGAGTTAATTATTTTGTTAAGTATTTTATTACTTCCATTATTAATATGTAATTAAAGATTTTAGTTCAATAAACACCCGTGTCTTACCCGTGCCTCTAAGTACATATAACGTGCTTCCAATCTTAAATGTATCTGCCTTCGCCAGCGATTCATTCTCTAATGATTAATGTGGCCTCCTTTATGAAAATTTTGGCAAACTTGTATGAACCGGCTTTTCACCATTTTTGTGTAATGAATGATTTCATAAAAAGCCTACGGATAGGGGCTTTAAATTTATTGCTTGTTTGACCGCAGTAATTTGTTGAAAACAAGTTCCCCAATATTCTGTTAACTACATTGCTTACAAAACTCCTGTTACGGATACTGGGCTTACTCCTGGCGCTATAACAATGAATTTTAATAATAATTTTGGTTCCTGATGATGAATATGATGGGCAATACCTGGGTGCTCAGATTAAGATATTTATACTTGTATATTATTTTGAAAGTTTTCTACGTAAAGTGACGTAAGCAAAAATAATTTATTCATAAAATTTTGTTGAAATTTTAAAATTCTCTTCCCAAAACTAGGATCTGAAGCATGTCCTAATATTTACAAATTCCGCGCTGGATTGAATTCCATATATGTCAATTCAACGTCGTTATTTCAGCTATGCATTTTGTATTTATTAAAATTAGCTAAAATATTATCATCTATTTTTAAAATTGTTGGGATATTAGACTTTCATGACAGACATATGTGTCATAATTAGGAGCGGATTTTTGTGTTATAAAAAGTTATAGGTCACATTTATTTTATGTGCACTAAGGAGGAAAATATTTGGAAAGATAGTTAAAATATTTTAATTAAATTCACCTAAATGAGAGACATTGATACATCTGTCATTACAACATGAAGTTGCAAAGCATGTTCTCTTAAAATCTCAGTGATCTTTCCACATCACGGGATGTTAGAAGTGTGTATTTAAGCACAGGGATGTTACTAATATTCACACACTCTAAAACATTTCTTATTTATTTACCTTCCAAAACTTGAGCCACCCTACACAGTTTTGGAAAATATTATATTCCTTTACATATTTTCTAATTTGCCGTTTAGTTCTTTAACTCCTTGTAGTGAATTAATTTTCATTTCAACAGATCGCACTTTTTCGATTGTTTCATTCAACGGATTGTTAATTGCTGTCACTATTATCATTGTTATTGTTATTAAGGACAAACTAAAATGCAAAGGTTACGAAAAATGGTATTCGTTGGAATTCCCTCTTTAATATGATATATCATTGTAGGCAAGTACTTATATTGTAAGTATATTTTTAAATATGTTAAATTATCTGCCATTTTGTTCTGTGGATTGGATAGTTTACATCTATTGCCTATTATTTAGGGGAAGTTTGCTCTACAAATTGCTGCTTATGGTACATACGGCAACTTCTCGGTGCTCGTCCTGTGATATCTTTTTCCTTTTTTTCTTTCTTTTTCACATATGCACGTGTTGTTTCCCTCCATTTTTACTTTGAACGGTGTTTTCTCTTAATTACATTTGCTTAAATAAATAATCTGTTTTCACAGTAACTGGAACATCGTTAACTGAAATCTCCCTATAATGAAATCATGTGCTCAATATATGTACTGAACTACTTTGATGTTAATAAGTGGATTGATTATGGTTCAAAATAGTTAAATTATGATAACTTTTAATTAAAACTTGTGTAATTAGGAAATAATCATACTCTCCTTAAATCATATTCTATAGAGGTATATTAATTAGCACAGGTGCCATATATCCACAGTTCGTAAAAATTTCAGTCTGATATCTTAAGGGTACCTCATGCTAAAAATTGGTACAAAAATGTCAAAGTTTATCCCCGAGTGGGGGGCATATTTACTCATTTAGTTCTTTGATTAACATTTTTCACATATTTTCAAAACTCTCTGGAAGTGCTTCTTTTTTCCAAAACGTTGATCTATTTGATCAATTTCTAAGTAAAATAGTGCAAAAAATAAACGTACATTGGTTGATAAAACAAACAGAATTCCAACCCAGGAGGCAAATACGTTTACTCGTACTTGTGGTAATTCTCGCCTGGTATATTCTTAGACTTTTTCAACATTTATACCGTTGGTTGCGATACAGTTTTAAAGTTATTAAGGGTGAAACTTCGGGAAGATTTTCAAATACATATATGCTAACTAAAGCTCGTTATGAGTTATTAATATAGGGCCAATTTGTAACGTTATTAAGCGTACACATGTTCGATTAGTATTTATCTGTTGCAAAAATATAAATGTGCTCTTAAATAATTTATTTTTAAAATGGCTATTAATTTAATTGTTTATTTCTTAGACACTTGTTTTCTAGTTAAATGTGAAATGTTTCTTCAAAACTATGAAAATTGCATCTCAATTAGCAGTTTTTGTAACATAGCACACACAAACACACACACACACACACACACACACACACACACACACACACACACACACACACACACACACACACACACACACTTTAAACCGTACTTCTTCATACAGACACAAGGAGCAGTAAGATATTCAAAACTCTCAGCATAACACATGGAAATGATTTAAAATTCATATATCGGCCCTTCTAAATACATAGTTTCTGAGGTAATATGGTTGCTACAGGGGCAGGATGTTTAATGTCACTTCAATTTGTTACTCTAGGTTAAAAGGTTAACTGCGCAACGTCGGATAAGCCACTTACATCTTCCCTTAGAGTTTTAGTTGCACTCAAGAGTTAGCTGTCGCTATTGCAACGGAAACATTTTCTAATATTAATAATGTTTGAAGCTGCAGCTCCGGAATAATTCTGCAAGAGAAATCCGGTCCTAGTGGCCACGCCCTTGTGCATCAGGACTATTGTGCAAAGTACCGGGTACCGGTCAAGGAACCGACAGGGAACTACGATCAACTTCATTTATCACCAATCTTTCTTGGTTATTAATCTTCCAGGGGAACCTATGTCTGTTTATGAAGAAGGCCATGCATTTAGAGCATCCAAAAATACAGTTTTCTTCCAACTTCTTTGATATTTTATAGACCTCAAAATATATATCACACACTACATTTTGAATTATTTCAAAGATCTGTTAATATATTCATTTATATTCACAATTAATCACTTTTTGATATGCTAATATATCGTGCACGCTCTAATTTGAGGTTCAATTGCCCACGAATATTAAGAAATTATCATGCTGAATTTCACATCTATTATTTTATTTCATTTTTTATTTTTGTTGCAGAAAATAATTAACTTCAGTCAAAATATTTATGTTTTTAACGAGTACATAATAGCTTAAAATTAATAATTCCTGAAATCCTTTTGAATGTTTCAAGCTGGTTAATCGTAAACTGTGGTCTAAGGCATCTTTTAAAACTGAAAGATTCTGAGAAGAGAATCTGATAAAAATAGAGAACTTAAATGGTACAGAACCATTACATAGTTGCTTGGTGCCTTAATAATTTTGACATTAAAACTTAATAGTGCAGCAAGACAATAGAAGCAATAAGAATAATAAAAACGGACACCTCAAAATGAAAATATGTCTAATTTTTAACGAAATTCACATATGTATTTCCTCAATTCATCATTATACATTTTATAATAGAAAAAATTCCAGGGTTATCTGATAAATGGAACCTAGCCCTGAAACGCCATTCCTGATAAATGCTGTCAAAATATGGAATTTACTCTAAATCAAGGCTGCAAGAACTATGTCAACCACATTTTGTACGATTTCCAGGGTAACATATTGAATTTCCTTTTTCAAAAATGTCATAGTTCATATTTTGATAACATTTCCGGAGAAATTTTGCCAATGAGTTCATTTAAAATTGCATATCAACTTCGGAACCGTACATTAGAATTACACACATGTTATATAAAACAGTAATTTATTCTAGTGTCATAAAATTCTCTGACACAGTTTGTTGGATGACACACTGACATAGTTAGATAATAGTGTGGATTTTACTATTTTCTCGAAAAGTAGAAACGAAGGTTATTTTACATTATTCCATCAATTACTGAACAAGTTTAAGGAAAAGTTTCAAGACCATTTTTAGACATCTGTTGTGTAGAGAGATGAGCTTGCATCATAATCAAGAGGTCTCAAATTGGAATCTCAGTTAGCGTGAGTTACCCGAGAAAGGCTTTTTCCGTGGTTCCCCTTTTTATCCTGAAAAAATTGTCGAATAGCTCTAACCTGTAGGGATCTCTGGCTCATTCATCCGTCGCCGAAGAGTGACACTTCAAGTTAAAGAGTGTTAAACTTCAGGCAAGACAAAAGCATAAAAGAAAACAAAGCATCTTTAATCTTGGAAAATTTATTTTTATGAACATACACACACACATCTATATATATGAAAGTTTCGATTAGATTATCTATGAACACCTTTATATAATGAGTAATTCTAATATCTCTTTTCTCGTGAGTAAACATTGATTTTAAAGCTGAATATTGAATTTTACAAACATTAGTTTACAATACGTTATATTTGTTGAATAATCATTGTTACTCACAATGGAGTGCTATATACCTACAAGATATACATCAGTGCGTAGTAAGTATTTTATAAGGATACTACTTTAAAACTGTTGAGAGAGTCTTGAGATTGCCGATTTTTGAGAAGTTCATATCCTCGAGTGTATGTGTGCTTTGGGGTTCCTACCTCATGAAAGAAATAAACATTAAATTTCCCTCAAAATTGGCCTATAAAATTTTAACACGTCATACTTAACATTTTACTTATTGGAACATCCAGAGGCTGCAGTAGGGAAATGTCAATTTCTGTCACTAACGCCAAACAAAGTACAGATTCATCATTCATAATTCCACTTATGTTCTGATATTGTGAATATTATAGATTTACATAACCTAAATTATTTTAATATTTACCTCTTTTTGGAATGTGCACTCTTGTAATACAACACTAACAAAACAAGAAGGAAGCTGCAATAACCTTCAAATAAAAACACGACCGTGCAAAAAAAGTATCCAGAATTGTCATTGCATTTCGTTGATGGAAAGCAGTATCGTGTTGTACGGATGAAGTACTTTACAACACTTCTAACATTGATAGGTTTAGCGGATTACATTCTCATGACACCTAATTTTAATCTCATTTTGCTTCGTACCCATATAGGAGGATATTTCTTTGCTCTTTTGTTAAACTGGGAATTCGTAATTACTTACAGCACAAATGGATAAAAGGGGAGGTTTAAACCTTTAAAATTGGATTACTGTAGGGAGTTTTCTATCTTGTTTATGTCACTGAATTTCCCCTCTGCTTTCGCTGAATGTAACCAGGAAGTATGTTTGGTAGCATTTTTGCAAAAACTTTCTCCACTCCAGATTTAAAGTATGCGAAAGTGATAAGCTACTCCTGACATTAGAATCATAATTTTTTGACATGTTAATACTAAACCAAAAGTATAGGTGAAATTTAATCAACAATGTGAAACATTTGGGATTTCCGTCATTTATATGTAATCACTCATTGAAATTCCACAGTTCAATTACTTTATAAAATTGAGTGAATTAACCATTAACATTTAATAATTTAATATATTACAATTTTTACTTTTACAATATTTCATTTCATTTTTATAATAAGTGTTCCATACAGGACAGTCTCTACTCGATTTTAATAAAACTGATATGAAATAAGTATTTTAAAAATAATAGAGGCTTAAAGCTTCCCCGGCGTTGGTTATTGTTTCGTTCTCAAGAAATCAGACAGTTCAGTTTTCCTGATGATGGTGACAAAGTGCGCTGCCGAAACCTAAAATGCCCGCCTCGGTAGCGTGGTGGTAGCATGTCTGCCTCACGTTCAAGAGGTCCCGAGTTCAAATCTCGTTAGGGTGAGTTACCTGGATAAGGGACGAATGTCGGGTAACTCTAAGCTCCATGGACCTCGGACTCATTTAAGCCTCATTTCACCCATTCCATTCATCGTCCGATATGACAACGTTGGAGGACGTAAATTACAAAAAAAAAAAAAAAAAAAAAAAAAAAAATTAGTCCAACAACGACCTGGCTGATTTCACGATAGCAAAACTTTAATTTACAACACTAGTAAAAATAGTGTATTTTAATTTGTAATAACATGCATAGACATATTTTTATGTTTTGAATAATCATTGTGATATAGTACCTATAGCTGTGTACATTCATGAAAATAACTTTTAAAATTGCTGATTTTCTAAATCTATTATTTTATACAAAGACATCATTTTCTTCTGGAAAGACATTGAGAAGTTAAAAACTTTAAAATTTCGCATAACTAGGCATTTTTTAAAAGCAGAGTAAAAAATGAAAATATTGTTTTAAAATTATAACAGATGCAAAACTGAAGTTTTCAAAATCAGAGTAAAATATGTAAATATTAGCCTCAAATTGTGGGCATTGATTTTGAATTTCAACTATACTTTGTCCACTAAAACTTCCAGCTATAATTGGAGGATGTTTTCAACCCTTTATGTAGCAATGTGAACGATTGATCCTAGTTGAAAAAGGTATTAGACAATTAAATTGTAGCTGCTGGCACAGATTAACTTTTAGAAATTACCACCAATTCATAAGTGTACATATTTAAAACAAAGAAAGTGTTTATATGTTTTTGTGCACTGGAATGTCAAGATAATATTAGTCACATGAAGTAATTATGTTCCAGAGCCTGTGAAAACGAGAGTGACAGTTTTCGTAAGGATTTTTATCCTTTATTTTGACCCATATCTTGGTTACCGAGGTTAATATAACGATCCTGTTGTAACGCATGGAAGGCAAGAAGGAGAGCGTTCCCACTAAGACCACCTCTATAAAAACCGATGAATTCTCCTCCACCCATCAATAACCTACAAGAACGTTCCGTTAAAATATCTCTGTCAATTATAACAACCATTCATGTGCATAATCTAAATGTGTACACATTTTAGTGACTTACAATTTGTGTAGTAACTATTTCCTAGGACCAATAGTACTCACCTTGCTAGAAGTCATTGCTGAGGACGGA